>CAUYSK010065487.1:0-21821 GCA_963575035.1 Avahi laniger
TAATAATAATGGTAATAATAATTGATGTTAAATAAGTAAAAAAGCATTAGATTATTCTCTATACATTATTCTTTTAGTAAGTAGATTTTAAATTCTAACTACTCCAAAAAACTTAAATAGCTTTTTCAAATCAAAACCTGATTTCTTTGCCATATTTAGGTAGCTAACATAAGTACAGTCTTGTTTTGTATTTGTTGATTTATTCTCAAGATAAATATGAGTGTAGTATTAAAGAAAGAAAGGAGATAATAAAACTATTTTAGAACCCAAGTTCATCAACAAATAAGGTACTCATTAGAAAAATTAACATTTAAGTTTTTTCCTTATGCTAAGCATTTATCAGCTAACTGAATTTAATGTTTTTAAAGTGCATTTTCCCACACGAATTTAATCACACAGTTGAGCTGGATCACTAACATTTGGCCAGTTTTTCTGAATTTCAGCATATCAGGTATAAATCTAGAAATCCATAGCTAGAAAAAGTTGAGCTGATACTGAACAGAAAAATATGGGGTATCCATAACCCAGAGAGTGTTTCACATATGGTAATGGAAATACAGAATAAATGCAGCTAATATTTTATTGTGAAAAGTTATGACTAAAATTTTTAAGCATTCATTTTATGTGCATTATTGAATAATGCAAATAAATTTAAAAAATAAAATTTAGTGATACTTTTAACTTTGAAATGCATAATTACACTTCTTAATCTCATTTGATTGTCATAAAATTAGATGTACTCAATAAACTTGGGGTTGATTTCTTCATTTCAGATATGAGTAATAAACTGAATTATCCAATGAAAGAACAAAAGTTCTAATAAAATTTATTGATATCAAGCTTTGGAAATGATATAATGCATTGCATCAAATCTTACCTTACTATTTAGGCTCCAAAAAAATCATCTCATTGTCTAAATTGGTAATAATATAAAATATTGCTGTTCATAATAATAAAATATAATAATATCAATATTATTAATATGCATAGCAATGTTATTTGCATAGCAATTTTTTGCAAAATGATTTCACATATGTTTTTCATTGAAAATGCCTATTGGTATGTAAATATATAAATTATTTGTCATCTCATTCTCTTTGTTACTATCGGATTTGTGATCCTGAACTTCTCTGAATCCCTTGAGTATGTAGAGTATCACTTTCTCATAAGTTTATTTCCCTTTTATTGCCTTCACTCTGCTGTTTTTGTACTTTTGCTTTCACTAGATCCTCTTTGCAAAATTTAAGCTTTTGTTTCACTTTTGCACCCCATATTTAAAATTTAAGCTTCCTTAGGGTGCCTGTCCTCTCCACAGAAGTCAAACTTCTAGAATGGATCACACAGTTTGCTGCCATCATTTCTTCACCTCACTTTCCCTTGATAATCTGAGTGTTTTCCCATTGCTTCTCTTAACCTGTTACTAACCTCTCAACCTGGACTGAAGGCAAGCCCTCCTTGATCAATCTGATGAATATTTTTTGTTCCTAATTGTTATGGGCTGAACTGTGTCCCCAAAATTCATACGTTGAAGTCCCAACCTCCAGTACTTCAGTGTGACCTTACTTGTAAATAGGGTCATTGCAGATGTAGCTAGGTCAGATGAGCTCATACCAGAGTAGTTTGGGCCCCTAATCCAATATGACTGGTAGCCTTATCAAAGGGGAAATCTGGACACAGACACACATACATATAAGGAGGGAGATGTGAAGAGACCAATAAGATGGAGAAAGGGCTGGAACTGATGCTTCTCTCCCAGACCTCAGAAGGAACCAACCCTGTTGACAACACCTTGATATTGGACTTTGAACCCACAGAGCTGTGAAATGATAAGTTTCTAGTGCTTAAGTCACACAATTTATGATACTTTTTTATATCAATCCTAGCGAACTAGTACACCAATCTTATCTAAATTTTGCCATGTTTATGTCTAATATGAACACCTCTTTCTTCTTGGAATTTGTTATTTCGTTTATCTTCCATGATCATTTTCTTCCCACTTCTTCCTTTGACAAATGCTATAACATTAGTGTTTGTCAGGGTATTTTATCCATTCCTCTGACTTAAAACACATGTTCCAGGTGATAAAATATGAACCCAAAACTATATTTCCACTATCATCTTTCCATGAGTTATTAATCAGTGTTGTAACTGCCCATTGGATATTCTTATGAAACACTTCCATAGGCACTTCACATTCCAAACTAAACTAATATCTTCTTTTTCTGGGTTCATTATTCTTGATTCCCTATCACATTGATTATATCACCACCAAAACAGCTGACTATATCGACTCCCTGAGTACCTTCTTTACTCTGTCCCCTCTTTTCTATAGCCAGTAAATCACCAAATTCTGACTTCTACTTCTATTCATCACTGCTTCCAATGTGTTATAGACAGACACCATCATCACTTAGCTGAATAATGGCTATATCTTCCCAGTTGCTCTGTCTGTAATTGGATAGAATCCCTTCTAATTCAACCTCCTCATTGCAGTTATAACATTTTAACTCCTTGGAGGGAAATCTTATTTTTTGGTTGCTGTTTGAGATATTTAAAACATTTTTATTTCTAAACAATTTTAAATTTACAGAAAAGATACAAAGAAAGTGTAAAACTTCCCACATACAATTTCTGATTTTGCGATGTTTTCTCTTGGTTAAGTTCATGGTATTAATTATTGGCTGAAATATCTGTAAGTGATAACTGTGTTTTTTCAGGGTAATGCATCCAGAGGCATATGATGCTATCAGTCTTTCTAGTCATCTTAATTTTGATCATGTAATTAAAGGATTTTATAGTTCTCTACTCTGTAGTTACTACTTTTTTTTTTGCACTTACTAAATAAATTTAGAGGAGACATTTGAGACAACGTTAATATCATGTTACTCAATAAACTTTGACTCTTTAGATTGAAAATTCATTGATGATTATTGCTGGAGTTATAGTTTATTTCTTGCTTTATCATAAAATTAAGACATCTTAAATGGCATTCAAGACTTTGAGTGATTTAGTTCTCATTTACTTATTCAGTTTATTTCCTTGCTATTCTGCCATCTATGTATATATTTTAAATTTTTTTGAAAACACAATCTGTATTTCTCTTACTATTCTAAGCTATTTACTACTTTTTCTTACATATATATATATAATATATATAAAATAGATATGTAGGTTTCTGTGATCGTAATGGGTAAAGTATCTTCTGCTTGCCATTAAACAGTCTTTCACATACAGCTTTAATGCCTGGTGTGTGTTCAAGGAATGAATGCTTAATTTAATAACATAGTACTAAAGTATAATTAAAGCTATAAAGATGCAGGAACAAAATAGAATAATATATCACCACACTAATAAAAATGAACCATTGGATGACATGATGTATTATCTGGGCCACTACCTTGGTCCATTAACAAGCATAATGGAGAGCTGACTGCCGGCTTGCACTGTACAATATTAAGCATTACCTGTTCTTTCCTTTTTCTTCTCATATAGGTGGCTGTAATCTTTATTTGTTTTTATTTTGAGCTGCAACTGATCTATATTTTAGTTAAAATTGTAATCCTTTATAAACATTAGAGAAGCACTTTTAAATGAAGAAGTATAATTTTAATATATAAATAAATGATATTTAAAGAAAATATAACATTTCTTTATTTAGTTAAGCTTTCTAATTTTGATTACACACAAGAAAAGAAAAAAAGTATTTTTTTTCCTAAGTGTAAAAGATTGGTAGCTATTTTTCCTGATGAAAAATTGCACACAAAAATCAGGACAGACCAGCTTAATGCTTCCACTTCTTATCAGATGTTCAGATAGTTTGAGGTGCTGAGGGCACATTGAGAAAAAGCCAATATAGAGTTTGAAAAGCAATTTGAACTTGTTCTGAAGCCATAGCTTGCAATCTGAAGTGTTTTAGTAGATAACCATTTTATATTCTGTCTTGCTCATATCTTTCATTGTCAATATTGCTGAAATTTTGAAGTTTTTAGATAAGAAATTCCCTAGCCAGGTCAGTTTCTCCATATTTAGCAAGTAGCATTTTACATTCAGCATTTCATCAGAATTTGCTACTCAAATGAAGTATCTCCTACTTAAGGGATAAATATATCTGAGAAAATAATTATTTACTTCTTGTTGAGGAAGCTAAAATTTTAATGCACATTTTGATACTACACTGGTACTCTACTAAATATTACCACACCTAGGAGTAGAAGAACTGGAGAGAAGGTGATACGATTCTGATTTTTAGGTTCACAAAACAGAAAACAACAAGATGAATGTATTTATATCCTGATGAAACAATTATTTACTCAATATATTTATTGATATTTGTATGAATAGAGAACACTGGAGAGTTATTAAAGCCATTTTCTAAAACATCTTGCAGACAGAATTTAGATATACCTTCATAATTTTAATATTACCATGTGATAAATTATTCCCAGTACCCATTTAAAGATTATTCAAAATTGTATACTAAATGTGAGTGGTATTTTTGTACTGTGGGAATATAGGAAGAAATATTTTTTAAGTAATGCAATTTATTAGTGATCATTTCTTTCTCTCTCTCTTTCTCCGTGTGTGTGTGTGTGTGTGTGTGTGTGTGTGTGTATGTGTGTGTTTCAATGTGGAAAAACAGGAATAGGCACCTTTCCACTCTTTTCTTAAGCATTTTCAAAACACGGTCTATGGGTCCACACTCTGGTAGGCAACGCAGAAGAGACACAATTGATCATAGATCAAAACACCCAAGAAATCCCATCAGCTACTTCTGCTTCCACTTTAAGAGGCTCTGAGTTAACAGTCCTCTATTGCAGCTACCTAGCAGCAAACAACCTCCAGCCCACAAAACTCCCTGTAAATAGGAAGCACCATGCCAGACCAGAACAAACAACTTCTGCTCTGAAATGAGTGGCCTTGATCCTGTCTTCTGTTGCTGTAATGGCCCCTTAGACAATGGAAAACTTCTTCCCTATTTTTGCCTTGCCCTTTGAGATTTCTGGATTTTATTGCTTATTGTTAAATTTTTTATTCTATTAACCCAGTTTTTCTATGCCTTGGTTTCTCTTTCAATATTCTCAGGCTCTTGGCCAGGATTCATACCGTGCATTGTTTTGGTTCTTGAGCCACAGTGTTTACTTCACTTTCTCTTCTTTGTTCATATCTGTTACTACCATCCTCTCGTTGGGTTTATTTGACAACTTAAGTCTGGGTGCTGTGTTCTTTGAGCAGATACTTCATCCTCTGATTTGTTTTATGTGAATTAATAATATTTGCCTATATAATCCTATGCTAACAGAACCTCAATATAAATAAGCTGACCTTCCTCAAGCAGTTCTAATAAATATTAGAATTCACAGTAGAGTAATATAATCACATCGGTGATATTGGCATATCACTCCAAATCAGTTTGGTAATTACGATATGTATGAATTAGTTAATATTTATCTGTATTTGTCTTATGTATCCAGTGAGTAAATGCAATCTTTACAAGAGACCATAAATACCAAAGAGGACAATTGTCAGGCCGCACTACTTTATTTGACACCACATGACATAGTGTGAGTTTGTTGTTGTGTGTTTTTCTTTGGCAAAGAAATAGCAACTTGGAAGTATTTGATTTCCAAATGACTAGAAAGTGTATTTTTTTAAGTTTAAATAATTCTAGATATTTTTAATAAATTACTCAAATAACATATGACTATGTTCTTTCTGAAAAACATACAGCATATAGAGAAGTATTTTGAATAAAATCACATGTCTCTTAGAGTTAAGAATTATGAATAGTTTGATAAGTTTCATTTAATTATTTTTCTATATAATTCTGGAATATTTATACTCATATATAGATACTTGGTTTGTATCTTTCATTTTGAATTATATTTTACTTATTCTGTAGTGATTTGTCATTTGACAGTAAGTTTTTAGAAATATTTTTCTAATCATTTGTCTACACATAGTTGCATACAATTATATTGATCTACTAATGTCAATGTTTTAATGTTTTCCCTGCTAATAACAAATATTCATTTGTCTTAGGTAAGTTTTCTGACTTTTCAGTATTGGAAACACCTGTGATTGATAATAATACATATGTGTGAGAGCATATAATATTTCCATGTTATAGTCTTTTAATCTGATCAGTGGGAATGGCATCTCCTGATTTGTTTAATTTTCATTTTTTATTTATAGTTCTTATTTGAAATTTCTATTTATGTTTTTGCCATTTTCCCAAAAGATTATGAGTCTTTCTTGTTGTAATTCTTTCATATCTAGGTATAAATTATTTTTCAGTTATTTGTGATATAAATATCTTTTTTGCTAGCATGACCTGGGTTTTTGAATGTGTTTCTGCAGAAGACTAGGTTTGACTATCACCAAACTGAACTTTGTGACACACATTTATAGTGATCTCAGTCTACTGTAAAAAGCTCAAACACATTGTGTAGAACATGTTAAAAAAAAACGTTAAAGGGAGAAATGTTTCATTATTGTGGCCTCTTATATGTGTTCTGTTTCCTCATAGGAACTTTGCTTGAATGATGATTAGATTCTATTCTGCTTATTCACTGTACAGATCTGCCCTGATACAAGAAATAAGCAGTCAAGATACTTGAGTCACCTTGGGGAAGAACATTTTTTCTAAAATGCCGTCTGATTCAACAGAATTTGCATGAGTTAGGAGTATACCTGTGTTATATATAAGCACTGAAATTTGAAGTTAGATTATTATTAGAGTACACCCAGGCTTTTTTTACTGTTAAACTTTTATTCCTCAGCTATTGAGATTTTTCCCTCATAAATGTTTGTTAATTTAGATGAAACAAGATACTGCTGGCATCTATAAATGTGAAACATTTAATTAGGTAATGTAATAAATTATGTTATTTTATCATCTCAGGCATATTAGGTCCATTAGGTGTTATGCCTTGTAATTTCTTTTTTTCCTTCTTTTAATGTTTTCCTTGTAGAGATTTCTTATTAGGGCTCTGTAAGACTTATATGAAAAGTTGGACATCTCTTCATCTTTAATCTTTTACTCACTTTCTATTGCTGTGTAACAAATAACCGTGAAGTTAGTGACTTAAAATAACATACATTTATTATTTCACAGTTTATATAGACCAAGAGTTTGCACACATGTTAACTGGGTCTTCTGCTTAGGGTCCCACCAGGCTGAAATCAAGGTATTCGTCAGGACTGCAGTCTCATCTGAGGCTCTGTGTCCTCTTTCAGGATAACTCATTATTGGCAGAAATAAGCTCTTTGCAATTGTAGAACTCAGGTACTCAACTGCTACAGGCCATCAACAGTTCCCTGCCACATGGACCCCTCTAAAATATGGCAGTTTGCTTCTTGACAACCAACAGAAAAGAGTATGCTGTTGCTTCCAATCTCTCTAACATCTCTTGCCTTTTGATTAGGTTTGGCTCACCTCAATTAACCACCCTTTGCTGAACTGAAAGTCAGCTCTTCAGAGACATTAGTTACATTTGCAGAGTTCCCTCACGTTGCCATATAACACAGCCACCTGTTAAAGTCACAGTCCCACCTACACTCAAGGGAGAGAATTGTACAGGGCATGTAGACTATGGGGTGGGATTTTGAGGGAATCTTAGAATTCAGTCTACCTTAATCTGAAAAATTATGTAGAGCTTTAAAATCAACTCTACAGCTATTTTTGTGTTTATTTTTGTCAGTTTATGATTATTGAAAATATCTATCTTTCCAATTATTTTCCCTGAGAATTGATTTATTCATATTTACCCTTGGTACCATTTCATAAATTTCAACATTTTAACCATACTGTCTCAATAATTTCAATACATTGTTATATATTCTTAAATTTTTACAACAATCATTTAAAATTTAATTATATGGCTTATTCCTGTTTCCTTTACCCTTGTTAACACCTGTCTTTTGTTCCTTGTACTGATCATACAATCCTTGAATATCTCGGCTATAACAGAAATTCATTGCTTCAATCTCCTGTCAACCACTTGTGTGATGGGTTTGCTAAAGCTTCTGTGGGTAACTCTGTAGCTGTGTTTCCTTTGCAATGATACATTTTAATTCCATTTGATCTCACCTTGAAGGAAATCCCAGCATGCCAACATTCCTTTAGAGCGTCTCACTTTGCAAGTATATTTCAATCTTTCATCAAGAACCCATTATGTATTCTGATGGAGAATCTGGAATCTTCCCCTTCTACTTTGTGCATCTCCCTCTTACGTGTCCTGTCCTACAATTTCCATTAGCTTCTGCATCCTTCTAAACTCAAGGAAGTAAGTGTCCCATTTGGGATGTATCTCTCTACTTCCAGCTCCAAAAGGCCTACTGGGAGAATGCCAGATCTATTTAGGAATGATCATGAGGTCTATCTCATGTAATTACTTTTGCCAAATAATATAGTCTAGCAAAGCTTGTTGTTCAATCCTTAAAAATAGTTTCCTCATGTTTTATACAGCTTTAGAGTTGACTTTTTCAGGATTGCAAAACTGGTGCCAATTATCCTCTCATGGCTGGAAAAGGAATTCCCCACAGTAATTTTATACTCAGACAAAAAGTTATTTTTAATAAAATAATTGATGAACCCTTAGAAGTTAAATGAATTAAAATCATAATTAAATATATCATGAACTTGAGGATTCCTGAACCTTTGTCCAGAGATTGTGAAAATTAATGATATGGAATCCCACAAGTTAGTGGACATCTATTAGAACAACAATTGCTGAAGAAGATAAGTCCTTGTGCTTCATCTGATTTGAAAATAAAAATGGGTACAAATTGGGTATCAAATCATAGGGAGTAGGTTATTCTTCTTTCCCCAGATTTTGTAGTCCTACGCTAGCCACTAAGTAAGGATAAAAGACTAGTTTAGCAACTAGTAGGCTGGTGTTTAGGGTAAGAATCTGTTCTAGAGATTTGAGAAATGAATCAGGAGCCAAACCCTCTGGAAAGGGAAGATATGTTTCATTATGTGTTTCCTACACTGCCCTGAGCCTTAATGAAATACTCTGGAGCAGATACAAAAATTTTCTCTTCAACATATTTAAACTACATATATTCACAAGCTCTTGCTCTCATTTGTTTCACACTTTCTTTCTTATTTAATTTGTAAACAACGCCTAGAGTCTTCTTTTCAGCTACTCTTTTCTTCCTTGCATTAGAAATTCACCTACAGTGCTTTTGGTTTGTATTCGTCTGGCATTTCATGACCTACTGAGGCTCCTTTCCAATTTCATTTTTTGAGAAATATTCTGAAAATAATATATTAATATCTACTGATATCTTCTATTGATCAAAAATCAAATCTTCAGAGGGCACCCTGATAGCTAACAGGATACATTTTTGCCATCATTTTGGGGTATATTATCTCATTTCATGTGTATTTCCATATGGGGAGTGATGATGCTTTCTGTCCTATGTAGAAGAAAATATATGAGGAATATATATCATGTAATATGCAGTTTACTTAATATATCTCTTCAGTATATAAATTTCTGAAGATTTTAGGAAGAGATAACTTTTTTAGCAAAATTTACTGTAAAAGCAGATATGGGTTAGAATAAATCATAATGTCCAGTGGAAATAGGGCTAGAGTGTTTAGAAATTCCAAAATCCTAATCCTTCTAATTTCTCTTTCTAGTGTTCTCATGGAAGTTTGAGAAATACTAGTAGAATTGATAAGGTTCTTGTTCAAATTTAGAAAGTATGTATTATAATTTCAACATAGCCCCCTCAACGGCAGAGACTTTGTCGAGCTGATGACCTCTGTGGCATTCAGTTTTCTTGTTAGTCAAATAAATTGGTGAGAATAAGAAGAATGTAAATGATTTCTAAGTTCTTCCCCAGCTATGACACTTTTCCAGGGATGGTCTATGTGTAATTGGTTACAAAAAATGGAAATGTTTAAGATTTTAAAGATTAATTAATTTTTGTAATCTGAAATGATATAATACCTAGAGGAAATATAGCTATAACTCATTGTCAAGACACTTTTGAAACCATGAGATCATTCCCTGTGCACTACAGAACAATTTAAAACAGTAGATACAACCTCATGACACTCTATAATCATAAAAATGAATGATAGGATCAATAAAGATAGATGACCAATGGCTATAATACATAATAACTAAATTATTTCCTATCAAAATTTCCAGTGTGAATTCATAATGGCCTATTGCAGGAAAAGCATTTTAATCGTCATGTGATCTAGAACTTGATATCTTAAGCTCCAAGTGTTCTCTTTTTCCCAATTTCATGCTGCAGAGCAAAAAATTATATCAAGAGAACCTGGATTTTATATCACTGTCACTATTAATGTAACATCACTAATTATAAGTAACTGTGGGTATGAATTGAGTTTAAAAATATGATTTGGGAATAGCTAGAGGACATCCTTTTAATAAAATCATTTCTAAACATTTTCCTAGAGAGCTGGAGAGCATATTTCAGATTGGCATATTTGAAGGCCTCTAAATATTTTAATATACCTATATATGTGTCTATATATCATCTATCTACCAAAATCTATGTATGTATCTATCTAATCAATCGTATATCTTTCTGTTTATCTAATCACCTATAGACATATGCACCAGGGAGAGTTAATGTTTTTTAGTGTCAGTCATATCAACATCGTGATAATGAGTTTACCTAATTAGCTAGATAGCTAACCAATCCAATCCCTAAGTTAATGGAATACACAGAAAGTTTTAAGAGAAACAGAAAAATCTTACAAATTGTCATAAAAAAGGCAGATGGAATAGAAAGGATGCAGTAAGATAGGGAAGTATGGGTACAGGGAAATTGTGAATTCTGTTTCTGGCCAGGTAGAGGGGTGATGGAGGACTTAGTAACACCTCAGATAACTTTAGGTACCTTATCTAGTGTTTCCACAAACTCAACTTGATATTTATTTTTAATTTGCCTTCGGATCGGCAAAGACTTTTATATTGGCACAAAATGTTTCTTTTATTGCTTTTTTTTCCTCCATAGACTGTCATCTTCCCAGCTTTGTTCATTTATTCAAACATTCCACAAATATATAGTGAACATCATATAAGCCACACGTTATTGTAGGTGCTGCTAACACAGCAATAAGCAAAACTACCAACCTCCCTGTCCATGTTAGAATTTATACTCAGACACATTTCTAAGTGGTAATGTTTAATTATGGCTGCTGAATGGGACAATTCTCTTAGGGAAGCATATCCATCTCCTTTTATCTTCTGTATTTCATTCCTATTCATACTGCATTCAGTTCTGATGGACTCAATTCCTGTGTGCCATGAGAAACCCATGTCTAATTTGGATTATATTAATTTTCATTGCTTGAGACCTGAAAACTACTTCCATATACATTGAAAACCCATCTGCAGTGCACTCAAACTTGTAACCTTTGTTGCTCTACATTCTGTAGTCTACTTTCTAAGCTAAGGTTTTTGTTTCCTTTAACCTCTTGAAAGGCACTTTTCCTTCTTTCTGTTTTTAAATGTGTCACAAATACAATTGAATTGAATCATGTAATATTTAAACAGAAATATATAACCTTTTCAAGTCAAATCCCAAGAGGTTTATGATAAACATGAAGCTTCCTGGATTACTTGAAGTCATGTGACTTAGTGGGTCTGCTATAGAACAAAATTTTCTCCCAGCATTTCCAAATACCTTTTTCATAAAAATTTTCATGCTTAAACCATAATTTGAAATGCATTTAATCCAAAAGTGTTCTCCTTCAGCAAGTTCCTATTTGCATCTATGAGATACTCACAAGATGTAGAGATTCTCCTCAGTATTCGAGTTATAAACCATGCTGCAGATTCAGGGTGTATAAATATCCTGGAAGCACCCAGCTTTCTGGTGAGCAGGAAACTTTTGGCAGCAAAGAAATATCTGTTTCCCAGAATTTGCTTGTAAGTGTGTGGCTGCCTCCGGATTTCTCGCCATATAGCCAGTTTCCAGTTGCTGCATAATCATCAAGCACAATACCAGATCAAAACAAATATTTCCTTTTGTTGATATTTTTCAATTTTTCCACCCAGCAGGTAAACAAACATTCGTCAGTTTTCTCACAGTGGGCTTACTTCCAATTTTCGAGAACTGATGATAGAAATTTCTTTGAACCTACTATTTAATAGAAAGGGAAGATGTAGGTCTAGGTTACAGTGGTTACAACTTTGCTGAAACCCCTCTGAGACTCTCCCTGGAAAGAAAACTGCACATGAACCTCTCCGGGTCATTCGGCCACTAGTGGTGTGTATACACATTGCTATTCTACAGAGCTCCAACAGTGTCCTTGCCTCTGAGTCTTGATCTTAGAACTTAAATCAAAGCTTTACCCAATGTGTTGAAACGATTGCTCAATGCTTGTATTTATTCCTCATAAAATAGCACTCCAATGTAAAGCATATGACTAATAGAAATGAAATTACTGTTAACAAATTCATATTCACAAGTCTACAAGCAGGGGCAAGATTTTATCCTTCTTTTCATTTATATTGTATGTAAGTGGTTCTAATATATAAAATGTTTTCCTTATATTTACATATGACCTTAAATGTTCTTATTCCTATATTTAGTATATGGATATTGTTAGTAATATATATGCTTCCTCTCCTATATTGTAAGATTTTCAAAGACATAAAATATGTCTTGGATATATTTGATACAAGAACCATCAAGAATAATACATAGCAAAAAAAAAAGAATACATAGCTTATAATGTGAGTGTTCAATAAATATTTCTTAGTGTCTTTGACAATTAGAAAGAGTTAGTAACCAGATATGCGTTATACATAGGACAGTCTAAATACTTTTTTATTCATGCATATGTATGTATTTATGGTAATCATTTCATATAACCATCAATATATTTTTCTGACAATTATTTTCTTCATTATGGTTTTGTATTCTATCACTCATAGTTAAGTTACTTCTACTATTTTTTTCTGGCTAATATTGTTAAGCCTCAAAAAGTCTTCAAAAAAATATACTCAATATATCTAGCATTTTACATGCTTAGGATCAACTGGAGCCTTCATTCACTCAAGGTATTAATATTTTCTTTTCACATTGGAACATATCTGTGGGTATAAGAGCAATGGTGTGAGATGAAACTGAAAATGGGTACCTTAGTTTTTTGTTTTGGGGTATGTGTTCTCAGTTTTCAATATCTACTGGCTGACCTGGTAATTCTGAAATATATATTATCATTTCATATATACACTGCTCTGTTTATGGGAAAGAGAGAACCGACTTTTGATAAAAATTACAAAAAATGGTGAATATATTATCCTTAAAAATATTTAAAGCAAGTGTAAATTTCCTTTAACTACATCCCTCCCTACAATCAGAAATAACTACTGTAGATCAGGGAACAGTCCTTGATCTTTAGGTCTTCTTTTTCCATCCACTTTTTTATGATTTTACCCAACCCTTTGCTTTAAATAACACCAATATGTGAATGATATCCAAATCTATGTTCTTAATTGTGAACACTTGTCCTAACTACAAACTTCTAAAAATAACAGTATATTCATTGTCAATAATTACATGTATAATAAGAAGCTTAATCTTAAATTGACCAAAACCAAACAGCAGTTAACCCTTGAAGAACATGAAGACTGGGACACCAATCCCCCTCACAGTTGAAAATCCATGTACAATTTTTGATTCCCAAAATCTGCTAGCTTGAGAGTTGACTAGAAGCCTGACCAATAACATAAACAGTCAATTAACATATATGTTGTGTATGTATTATATACTCTATTTTTATTAATACAATTAAGTATGCTAAAGAAAAGAAAATGTTATTAGAAATCATAAAGAAGAAAAATATATTTACTATTTATTAAGTAGAGTGAATCATCATAACGGTGTCAGCACTGTTGTCTTCAAGCTGAATAAATAGGCAGAGGAGGAGGAGAGGAACGGACGGTCTTGAATCTTAGTGATGGTGGTTTGTCTGAGAGTTTTGTTCCAATTACTGCAAATCTTCAAAAAAATTTCCAGTATATTTATTGAAAAATATTTGTATATTTTGGGACCTAAACAGTTCAAGCCTATGTTCTTCAAGAGTCAATTACACCATTCCTCTCTTAAAACCTATCTCCTCCCACATGCTTTTCCAACTTACCGATGAAAATTTCTTTTCACATTGCTCAGTACAGAATATTATCATTTTCCTTGAATATTGTTTCTTTCACGGCAGAAATTCAACCAAACAACAAATTCTATCTGCTTTATTTTCAAATACATCCAGCAGTGACCTTTTTCCTTTTTTTTTTAATATTTTGCTAAGCCATTTAAGAGTTCATGATAGATACTGTGACAAGTCATCCTAAAATATGTCAGCATGTATCTCCTAACAATAAGGACACTCCTCCTATGTAATCATAAATGAATATCTCACTCAGAAAATTTAACATTAATACAATGGTATTATCTAATACACAATACATATTCAGATTTTCTACATTGTCCCAATAATATTTTTTGTTGTTTTCTGCTTTGTTATGTTTTCTAAATTCAGGATCCAAAAAAAAGAAAGGAAAAAAAAAATCACACATTGCATTCAATTGTTTTGTCTCATCCAATAATTTCTGAAATTTAGCCCTTCCACCTTTGGGGATAGAGCTATTGTTATTGTAATATCTTTATTTACATCAACTATTAACCATTAATCACCCACTCTAATGTTACTATTGACCTCTAATCACCCACTCTAAAGTTACATTCACCGTCATTTCTCATTTGTTTGCTGCATTATAGTCTTAATTGCATTTAATATTTCCACCCTTCACTTCCTACAGCACAATCTCAAATTACAAGATGCGGTATTTTAGGAAGAGTGATGTCAGTCATATTATCAAAAAAACTATTCTACACTTCCTGTAATGTAAAATCAAAGTTCTTACAATTGTTCTCAAGCTCCAAAAGTTCTCTTAAATTTCTCTCTCTCTGTCTCTCTACATACACACACACACACACACACACACACACACATATATATATTCCTGATCTATAAATATATGTTATAACAGGAATATATAGAAATATCTGTGTGTGTGTGTGTGTGTGTGTGTATACACACTTTGTCAGATCTTGATAGCAATTAAAAGAACATATATCTTATATTACATCAAGAATCAGGAATAAATATACATACATACACACACAAACATATGTACAAAAATATATATACATATTTAGCATCAATGTCTATTACTCTTTTGATTGTTTATGCCAGTACATTTTTCTTTTTGCTATTTCTTAAATACATCAGGCACACTTTTCATTTGTTTACTATAAAGGATATTTCTGTACAATGCTTTCTTGATAACACACTCTTATTGGTTTTCTAAATACAAGGTGTAGTTTTGACTTGAATGTTTATTACTCAATTAAAACAAGCTTCATTTAAAACTTCACATATGCACTGGCTGTCAGGCAGGTGGAAGGAGGGAGGAGGGGACAGGTATATTCACAGCTAATGGATGTGGTGCTCACTGTCTGGGGGATGGGCACGCTTGTAGCTCTGACTCTGGTGGAGCAAAGGCAATATATGTAATCTAAACGTTTGTACCCTCATAACATTCTGAAATTTAAAATATAAATAAATAAATAAATATGCGCATTGAACAGAAAGAAAAAAGAAAGAAAACTTCACTGTTGGCTGTGCTCTGTAGGCCAGGACTACCTATTAGAGATAATGTTTCATAACTGGAATCCCTGAGAGACAGGGAATGATACAATCCTGAAATAATAAAACATGAAGAAAAAGGCAAACATATCATTGTGAAAAAGTGACAAACAGGAGGGTAGGTACAACCACCTAGAGTGATGAGGATGATTATTAAAGCATTGTTCTGAGGGGCAAGACAAATGGGCAACCAACAAGGATTTTGTTCAATCTATGCAAACAAAACATATCAAAAATGAACAATCAGGAGCCTGGGGAAGCCATTCTAATAAAATGTCACTACCCCACATCCACAAGCTGAAGTTTAATCAGTGTTCAGAATCAGAACTACATAAGTGAACGAAAGGCCAAATCTCCAGAGGAAGGAACCTGCAACCCAGTGGCAAATGTATCTGATAATAATTGTGCTAATTTTTCTACAGAGGATACTAAGCCATTTAATCCATTTAAGAAAATAAATCTTTCAATGACTGTTAGACATAGAGCCTAAATATTTGTTGATACTGAGGAATCTAAGTATTTTCACAGCAGTTGTTAGAGTTGGAGTCAGGTTACAAATGAATCCAGTGCTAGTTTCATACATAAATACACACCAAACACTATATATAGAGATAGATACATATAGATATAGATATTATCAAGCCTATCCATTGTAATTATACATTTATATGTGTATGTGTGTATATATCTACACATATCCCTAATATGTTTCTTGGTGTCCAAGGATAGTTTATATTCCCTTAAAATATAAAGAACTTAAATTTCAAATATATATATTTTAAACAAATATATTTTATTATTTTAGTAAAATTTTAGTTTCTTATCAGGTAATCAATATGATCATTGTAGTTTTTCCCCTGAAATAAGATTATGGGATGGGACTTGGGTAAAGTTTAAAGTGTCTTTCAGAACAACAATAGTTCTAGTAAGCTCTATTGTTTGCAGTGTTTCCTTTGAGCCAAAAACATCCACTACAGAGGCTTAAGTGTACCTTGGTATTAATTAAAATTCTAGACTCTCTTCTACAAATAGCATAATAAAGAACCCAATTGATCTCAGTCCACATATAGAAAATATACTCTGTAATGAGATTTAAATTACTTAGAGCAGTCAAGTTGTGTTAATTGAAGTCCAACTTCAACTTTTTCCTGATATACAACCTTAAGTAAATTGTTTCACCACTGTAAGGTTTGATTTCTTTTTCTTTAAAATTGGGATAATAAAAACAGTATTTGTTTAATAATATCATTAGCTATATTTATATAACAGAATTAGTGAGATCTAAAGGAGATAATATATGAAAACAGACATTGAATTGTATGGCATTTTATTAATGCCAAGAAAACGTTTGTTTTTATTTTTAAAATATAAAAAACATTTTTTTAGACATGGATGAACTCAAGCTTCTGTTTTTAGCATTGATTTTTCTCTTTCCTGACATTCAGGATTCTCTCCAACTTTCTTTCTTTCTGAATCTCTCTACTACAATGCAAGCTGGGAGAGATCCTGTATTTCCTTCCTGCTCAACAAAATGCTATTGGATTATTTGCAAACAGAGGCAGCTGATAAGGCTTAAGATATAGTTTCTCCTGGATTGATTTCATTTTGAAAAGAGACAAGCTGTTCCAGAAGGATTTATTTGGACAATTACCCAGCAGTTATACACCCTGTGTGTGTGTGTGTGTGTGTGTGTGTGTATACACAATATATAAATTTGCTCATCCTCTGTCAACTGCTGTCCTAGAATTCACAAGTAAATGATTTAATGTAGCTTTTTTATCTCTGAGAAGTTGCTTCATCCTAGCACTCACGCAGTTATTGTGGGTCCTAATTATATTAGGCAGTTTTTAATATCTATTTCCACCAAAAGCATTTCTTCATAGAAGAGAATCTATTTTGCTTTCTATTTCTTATTCCATGCCCTCTAAATCTTTTGTTCACTTACTTTTTAACATTTTTCTGACTTGTGATATTATATTTTTTCACATCTCCTCTTTTTGACCATTATCTCCTAAAAGACAAAACCATAACTTAACTGTATATTTTCCCTAGTACAATAATTGCTCATAATAGGTGTTCTGTGAATACTTAAATAACTGATTTTAATCTGAAATATTTCATCCTCATAGAACATTTTATAATGTATTCTACATTTACAAAGAAACAATTTCTTCCCTTTTTCTTTACTTTGTTGTATAGAAAAAAATCAGTATTTGCTAAAATTGAAAAGATGCACAAAGATTATTTTCTTTTCCATTAGTATACCAATCATATTATAAATTAAAAGGCAATTGGGTGTTTATCATCACACATTTCAAACCACATCAATATTTATATTGTCATTAGTTTTTTTTTTTTTATTTCAGCATATTATGGAGGTACAAATGTTTAGGTTACATATATTGCCTTTGCCCCTACTGAGTCAGAGCTTCAAGCATGCCTCTTCCCTAGATGGTGCACATCACACCTATTAGTTGTGTATATACCCATCCCCTTCTCCCCCCCTCCCATCTGCCTGACACGTAATCAATGTTACTACTATATGTGCACATAAGTGTTGATCTGTTAATACCAATTTCACGGTGTGTACATGTGGTGCTTGTTTTTTCATTCTCGTGATACTTCAGTTAGTAGAATGGGCTCCAGCTCTACCCAGGATAATACAAGAGGTGTTAGATCACCATTGATTTTTGTGGATGAGTAGAACTTCATGGTGTACATATACCACATTTTTTAATCCACTCATGTATTTATGGGCACTTGAGTTGTTATCACATCTTTACAATTGTGAATTGTGCTACTATAAACCTGATAGTGCAGATGTCTTTTTTATAGAATGTCTTTTTTTCCTTTGGGTAGATGCCCAGTAATGGAATCGCTGGATCAAATGGTAGTTCTAGTTGTTGCTCCAGTGAACTGATTAGTATCATTTCTTCTCACTATTTATGCTCTTCATAACAATGTATGAAGATATCACATGTCTGAAGATAGTAATTTGTAGTATAATTTTTTAATATTACTTATTTCTCAAATATATCCCCACTACCATATCTTCAAATTGGTATTGATACAAACACAATATAGCTGTAGTGGACATTTGTTAAAGTAACCTCCAATGAATCAAACCCTTTTATAATTTCCTTCCTTGAGTGTGGGTGAAACCTGGGACTTACTTCTGACCAACAGAAAAGTAACATAGATATTGACATCTGAGAGTGGGATGCTGTTGTAACAGATATCTAAATGTGGAAGTGTCTTTGGTATCAGGCAGTGGGGCAAGACTAGAACAATTTGGAAAAGTATAAAAAAGAAATGTCAAATCACCAACAACAGATTGTTAGTAGAAACTCATGTGTTAAAATGCTACCAGTAAGAGCTTAGAAGGAAGTGAGGAACATGTTATTGGGAACTGGAAAAGAGATATCCCTGTTACATAGTGGCAGAAAAGATTAACAAAAGTTTTATCTGCACTGACAGGAAAAGCAGAACTTGTGAGTAATAAATTTAGTAATAAAGCTAAGGAGATTTCTAAACAAAGTGTTGAAGGTAGGGCTTAATTATTTATTTCTGGCTTCTAGTAAAATGCAAGAAGTGAGAAATAAATTGAGGAAAGAGCTGTTAAACAAGAAGGAACAAAGACTGGATAATCTTGAAAATTATCCCCTAACCCAGACAGCAAAAGACACCGTAATTAAGAGATTCACCACTGTCAGAAAAGCATGCCGTAGAGAAAACACTGTGGGTGAGACTATGACTGTCCAACCTTATGCTAAAACCTCCAAAAGATTAGATTATTCAATTATATTTAATACAAATAGAGTTTCAAGAGTTTATGGTTGTGACTTAGAGACCTTCCTACCAAATCTGAGAGTATCAGTAACTTAAGAGCATTTTCCCTCAACCATTCCAGTGGCAGGTCAAGGTTCAGAGAGAATTATCTCAGAAAGACCTGTGATCACAACTTTTTGTCCATGAAGGAAATGCCAGCGAAGTCCATGGAAGTCCCACATACTTTCTTGAAAAGCAGTTTAACAGAAACACTGCTACCTTGGATCAAAAGGGGCAGATTATATACTATTAAAGAAAATTTCCAGACTCCCACAACTCCAATCATAGGAAGCTAGATAATAAAAGAAAGATGCAGATAGACATGTGCTAAATTTCACTGAGGGGAAGGATTAGTCAATGGATGGAATTCAACATGAAGAGAGCATAGCTGAGAGCCATGGATGATATTTCCAAGGATTGAAACCTAATCAAGAATTTCACCTAGAGTTAACCCAGCTATATTTCAAAAGTGCATCGATCAGTGACTCTTTCTTTATTTTTTTTGGCTTACACTTTGACATGGAATGTCTGCAGCTGGCATCCTATTGTTGTTTCATCATTGCATGTTGGGTGTGTTTTTAGTAGATAATTTGTCTATTTAATTTCACAGGTCTATAATAGAAAGGTATTGAGGTCCATGAGCTGCACTTAACAAATTTCAATCAGAAGCCTCATCTGCACCTGAACCCAGTGCATTTCAGATGATAGAATTTTGAGTTTTCTACTGATGTCCAAATAGAATAAGACTTTTGGGTACTTTCAGATGAAGTGAATATATTTTGCATTTGGTTGTGAAACATGGGGAGCAGAGGACAGAATGTGACTTAAGGTGAACGGAGATGACCCTTGTAGCTTATTGGCGGTCATCTCTGCCTAACCCTTCTCCTTGAGTACAGCCAGAATCTGTGACTTGCTTCTAACGAATAAAAAACTAATACAGTAAATTTCTTCCCATCATCATAATTCACTGTCTGGCTCTATAGATCTATTGTGATGAAGAGGAGGGGCATTTCAAGTAGACAAAATGACATGTACTGTACTAAGTAATAGAAAAAGTTATAGTCTATACAGGAAATTAAGTCTAGCTAGGCAATACATTGCTTGAATGAACTGAAGCGGAGTGGATACAAAGTGAATGAATAAGCGAAGATCAACATTGATATTGATTTTCATTCATGTTAAAGAATTCAATTTCACACTAAGAGGAGTAGAAGACTTATAAACATGGATGTCAAATGTTAATAATCAGAGTTTTATTCTGGAACCATGCCATCTGATATCTTAGCTACTAGCCATATGTCTCTATATGCTTTCAAATTGATTAAAATTAAATAAAATTAAAATGATGCCTTCAGTTGCACTAGCTACATTTCAAGTGCTCCATAGCAATATGGGATTGATGGATACCATATTGAATGGAGCAGGTATAGAACATTTCTACCATCACAGAAATTCTGTGGAAAAGTATTGCTCTAAAATGTAAACTCTAGTTGTGAGTTTGAAGAAATTGGAAATAGGAAAAAAAGAAGCAAGTGAGATGAATGCAGGAAGTTGTTTTAATAATTCATTAGAGAGTGTGATAACAAATGTATGAATTGAAAAAATAAATATTAAAATGACATAAATCACTTAATGCATAATGGATGTTGAGAATGGAGGAGAAAGAGTAGTTTTAAAAAGTAACTCAAGTTCTGATCAATAAATTTAATATAAAATGTTATTTGTCCAGGCCTTAGGCTTTATTCATATTTAAGTGATAACATGGAAATCAAAACTCAAGTCTCTATGTTGGTACATTGCTACCATTGCACCAAAAATACTCCACTGTGTTCATCATTTTACTGTCTAGACAGTGAGACCTTCAGAGATTGATGTTTCTCTGACTTCGTAGCGCCTACTTATTCTAGCTTTATGAGGAATGCTCTACAAAAGTATTTCTGAAAAGAGTGGATTAAAAAAAGAAAAAAAGTTGAATCTTACTAAATTAGGATTATATGTAATAACATACATATTCATATATTAGATATCCAGGGCTAAACTATGCATTTTCTCTTTTATTATTTTTTACCACTTTTTTTTTTTTTTTTTTTTTTTTGTGACAGAACCTGGTTCTGTTGCCTGGGCTAGAGTGCCGTGGCATCAGCCTAGCTCACAGCAACCTCAAACTCCTGGGCTCAAGCGATCCTCCTGCCTCAGCCTCCCAAGTGGCTGGGACTACAGGCATACGCCACCATGCCCAGTTAATTTTTTCTATATATATTTTTAGTTGTCCAGATAATTTCTT
>CAUYSK010065489.1:0-43839 GCA_963575035.1 Avahi laniger
TCTTGTTCTCCTATGTGGTCTGAGTTGTATTAAATGGCTTCTAGTAAATTATTATTCCCCAGACACAGAAATCATTGTGGGTCAGTTGTTTCAGAGCTTTCAAATCACCAGTCTGGAAGATCAACACTAAATTGTCCATGTAAGAGTTAGGTTGGTGAATGGAAAATATCAGGGAAAATGTGATTTAAAAAATCATGAGCTCAATCTTCCCAGGGATACCCAATTTAAATTAATTGTGAGGTGATGTGCATGAGTGTTCAAGACTGTAGTGATAAATCATGTGGCTTTAGACAGCTAATGTTTGGTTTTATCGCTTTACTTATACATACAATTGTGTCAAGAAAAACATATCTCCCTTGTCAGATTTCAGGCTTATAAAAATACTTTGGAAATAAAGAGAAATAATAGACAAAGGTGACAAATCCCCACTTAGATTGTGAAAAATGAGACCAATTCTGTAATGAAATAAAATTAAAATAATCATGACATTGTTCACTCTATTTTAAAACATTTTAAAAAGTTACATTAAGAAAATAGAATTAATTAAAAATTTAAATAAAAATTAAAAATAATTTATGACAGAAAACTCTTGAAAATTATAATCTATAAATTACTATTTTTAAAATTTTTACTCAGTGAAACTGGAGAAATACCTTAGTATTTATTAGGTAAAGCAATTTTAAGTCAGGAAAACATGGGAAGTTAAGTTACTTTAAACTGATCCTTTGATAAGACATTCACTCTTCAGCAGAGTGTTATGATGGATTTATAAATTATTCAATTTTATTGTGCTAACATGGACATGAGCTTTCAAATGTGAATAACAAAAATGTGTCCCCTCAAAAGCATAGCTATGCATGTTTTTGCCTTTAATGTAAGATTAGAAATAACTCTTTAATGTAAGATTAGAAATAATTCATTAAGCTATCACATTTAGGAAAGAGTTGATTTTGAAATCAAATTTCAAAAAATATTTTATCTTTGTCATTCAAATTCAGTTTAGGAGAGGTGAATAATGGGCATAGAGTGGTAAAATATGGGTTTCTGAAAATGAAAACATTGATTTTTACAGTAAATTTACAGACAGTGTGTTAAGTTAAATGTCCCATAACCAAAATTTCTAAAATTCACTTATATCAATGTTAAAATGCAATTTGATTGCACTATACTGAGATACTTTTATGTATATTATTTCAATCTTCATACTAATTCTGTGAGATAGAAATTTCTATCTTAAAAGTGAGAAAATAGAGTTTTGGGGGGATTACACTCGACCAATTTACACTGTGAGTGAGTTGCTGAGATGGTTTTGAAAGGACCACATTTCCTGATTTCAAAGCTTTCACTTATTTCAACCTACCATAGCCTCCTGCATAGCAATGATTCTAAAGCTCACCAGCATACTGAGGTGCCTTCAACAATGCCAAATAATGCTTTAGGTTATTATTTATCAGTTATTTTTATTATGCTAAAAAGAAAGCTCACATCACAGTGTCGATAATTGAAGTTTTAATGTGATTATAGTTCCTGGAATCAACTGAATAGCTCATGGATTGCCTTTAACACTTCTCAGATTATTAAAATAAAGTTGGAAGGGAATTCCAGAGGGCCAAAGAGTTTACTTGATATGCATATCCTTTTTTTTTTTAGCCGGGTCTAGAAATTATTACTACATATGACAACTCAATGTTTATATATTTCTGAAACCACACAAATTAAAAAGACAAGGAAATATCATAAGGAAGATGGAGGGATTTTGCAATTGCAGTCTTCTGAAAATAAGACTTGCCAGAGTGGGCTTATGATAAAAGTCCCAAAAGAGTTAATAAAAATTGAAACAGAAAATAAAAGTCATAAAAAGGAAGAAGCATGCATGCCAACTGTGAGGACCACATATAATTATTGGGTCGCTCTGAATTTCCTAGCCTTCAGGAAAAGGAAGAAAAAGTTATGGGAATGTCAATATCCAGAAAGGAATCGATAATAAAATATATCCCAAATCCAACATTATTCTGCATCTCTACCCTTGGAGTCTTGCAACAGACCCATAACTGAACATTAACTCAACAATAATAATTAAGCATACACTATTTGCCTGAATTTGTTCTAAGTCCTGGAAATACAAGAATTTTCAAAGCACAAACACAGTCTATTTCACCAGGAAATTCACAAACAATTCATCTCATAAATCTGACATGCTGTTCCCCTTCAAATCCATTATGTACTCTTCTTGGTCCATGGAGTAAAACTGATACTTTTTAGTTTAGCATCCCAAGTCCTTTATGATGTGCCCTGACAGTGCCTTTTCAACCTCAACACCTGCTAATCTTTCTTATTAGCTATATGGAATTTCTCCCTCTAATCACACATACCTTTATTCACTGTTTACCTTTCATATCTGTGCTTTTGCAAAAGTTATAATATCTGTCCCTAAGGCCCTTTCTTGTTCTTCTACCTACAAATATTTATTCATGATTAAACACCTTGGCAAATGTCACCTCTTGCTATAGACCTCTTCCGGAATCTCCCAGAAGTTAGTCTTTCCTGTCTTCCTCTGCTCTTCCTAGCATCAGCTTTCCCTGGTTTTCTCCCCAGCTCGAGAGCATTACTGAACATCCAGTGCTGACTCTGGTCCTCATGGTAGTCACTCAATATTTCTTTGATAAATAAATGAACAAAAAATGAACAGCAATTTTTTCCTCATAATAAATTCTAGCAAAAAATTGTCAGGCAGGTCCTTACACTGGGGTCATTCAGCATTATAACAGATGTGTCAATGATGAGTTTTTCTAGTTCATGGAATTAACTGAATAGCTCATGGATTGCCTTTAACACTTCTCTGATTATTAAAATAAAGTTGGAAGGAAATCCCAGAGGGCCCAAGAGTTTGTTTGATATGGATATTCTGGAAGAGTAATTTTCAAATATTCTAATTTCATATAAGTCCTCTAGAATTTGAGAAAATGATTATAAAATCAAGGATAATGATTATTCTGAGGACCAAGGCAATCAATTTCAAGAATGTAGCATGTCAGACATTTTATCGGCTGTAAGGATAGACTTTAGCATACCTGCAGGAGGGAAGGGTGGTCAAAGCCCTCAACTTCCTCTCTTAAATATTACTGGGCTTTTGATAATTCAGAACTAAGGCCATTCTCTAGGTTGGGGACTTTATGTCATTAGCGCTCCATGTTGTTGTTTCAGGACGAATATTGGTAAGCAAAATATTATAACAGTTTGGACACTAAATTAGAAGAGTTAGAGAGCTGAATCTGTGGCCCTGACCTCAAATACCTGGCTAGGGGAGTTACCTGTAAACCCATTAAACCCTTTCTGAGAAACTGTTACTAAATATCACTGGAACACTTTGATTCGATGGAAACAGTTCTGGAAGTTTAAAAACAAGAATTTTCTCAAAAAGCATCATCACATTCACCTGAGAATGAGTAATCCTTGATATAGGTCCTCCAGCGTTTTATAACATAAAGCTTTGAAAGGATGATTTGATCTGGATTTTTTTTTCTTCAAATCAAGCCAACTTCCTCAGCCTTAGAAAACACATCCCAAGGACTATCTGCCTTCCAACTGCCTAATGTACCTGCCAAGTGAATTTAGCTGCTAAATGTTTCCATAGGTACCTAAAGAAATTGGCTCACTTTGTAAAATTACTTTATATTAACTGTTCTATTAAGTAAACTATCTAAAAAAGGAAAAACAGATGTATATGTTTTATCTTGACAGAGTGAAATAACTAAATTTTTAAACTTATAATAATATTTGATTAATATAATTCCATAATAATCATATCAGTAATCTAAAAGAGATAGTTATGTCCCAATCTATTATGGCAAGAGGAATGAAGTTAAGCTCATCTAAAAACAGTGGCAGATCATTAAGAACTTACATTGCTGATAAGGGGCCAAAATAGCTCAGATTTATGCCATGAGAAACTATGATTCGGTGCCTACCATTGTTCTTGTAATAATTTTAAATTCCTAGGGTACAGAAATATCAGAGACCTATTTTAAGCTGATTTAGTTTAGCCAAATAAGGTTTTTTTCATTGTTTCAAAGACTTGATGGATCAATTAATATTGCAATTTTCCTGCAAGAGTCCTGAACATGATAAAAAAACAAAAAAACAAACAAACAAACAAACAAAAAACCAGTCAATAGCAGAGAAACATTTGCCTAAAATCAATTTACTCCTAATGTAAAATTTAGACCTGCATTTTATTTTCAGAAAAATAGACATATAAACAGAAAAGAAGTATTTTGAAAATGAGGAAATTGTTAATATGAAAGGAATAGAAGGTTAACCCTTAAAAAAAATACCAGGCTCTGTCTAGTTCTTCCATTTCTGTTAAACCTTTAATCTTGTAACACATTCTTATATACCCACCCTCACCAGACAGGGAACATTGACACAAATGTAAGATAACCATAAATATAACAATTATAGCTAGCACTTGTACAGCACTGCTGTAAGCACTTAACATATATTCACCCACTTGATATTTATGACAACCCTATGAGATTGGTGCTATATTATCACTGTTTTGTAGATCAGGCAACTGATGCACAAAGGTTAAGTAATTTGCCCAAGTTCCAGAGCCAGTGCATGCAAGAGCCACTCTGCACCCTGACAATCTGGTGCCAGGATTTGTACGGGCACTCATGGTGGAGGGGTAACAAAAGGAGGTGAGGTCCCTGTTAGATTTTTTGCTTTCTTATCCTTTTATATCAAGGATGCTCACCTGCCGATTTATGATAATGTCTAGTCACTCCACACACATGCCCTGAAAACATGCTTTTCCATTTACCCTCACAATCTGATCAGTGACCAATGATGCTTATTTAGTTTTCGTTCTTTGAAATTTATCAAAAATTTTTCCTAAAGTTTGGGTATCTGAGCAGCACCTTCAAACCAGAAAGCCTGGATCAAGGCCTAGTCCTTCCTTACCAAAATGGCACATTCAGTTAACAAAAATTCACCTTTCCCTGATGAATATTTTAGTCTTTTTCCATAAGCATGTTCTCAGAACCTTATTTTATTTTCAATTATCTAAGATATATTTTATGTGTGTGTACGTGTGTGTGTGTGTATGAGACATAGATATCCATAATTGTGTAGAAAATGGGACCCTCTTACAGAAAAACCATGAAATTTTTGTTTTCTGATTTTTAGGTATACTCAGCCCTAATGATTTGTTGTTATTCTTCAGTATTTTCAGGTACAATACCTTATTTCAATATTTAATAGCATAAAAAACCATAAGGTAAATGGGATAGACATTTGTTCTCCTGTTTCACTTATGTTGAATACTGTTTAGATAAAAGGCAACATGCGATTGTGCTACTCATTTTTTTCGTTAGAAACTAATACACTGATTCATAGGATATTAATGACTGGGTTTTTCTAAATTCCCACGCAATGAAGCTAATGAATAGAAATTAAAATAGTTTAGAATTTAGAAGTTAAGATGAAGGTGAGAAATTTTAGTTTTTTTTTTATTCTCCCCAAATAATAATGGTCTACCTTAACAAACGAAATAAAAAGTAATTGTACCAATGTCAATCTGTTATGGTAGCAAGCGTAATAAGCAAATTGCTGCTCTGCACAGTTAACATAATCAATGCTATTCAATCAATAATGAAAACAGCCAAAAACACTGACTAAACCTTGCCATGGTCAATTTAGTCCCATCATCTTGACACAATCACATTGGTTTTCTAAAACAGTTTTCTTCCTGTTGGATGCTCTGAGAACATAAAATAATCCGTTTAAGACTTTGTAGTAACAATTCACCTAACTTTGCATTTGAATTAAAATGTTTATGCACCTTCTACTAATTCACTGCCAGGAGGACTTACTTCCTCAAATATAATAAATTGGGGTTAATCAATATAATAAACAACATCACAACTTCCTTTTGATATACATAGTGAATATATTTTAACTACTATATTGATATTTAGTTGACACAAAACAACTTTGCCATACTTACACAATTTTGTTTTTTACTGAGAAATACACACTATCTGAATGTGTGATTAAACCTTTTAAAATCAGAGTATTTGATTAACAAGGAAAAATGTAATTCTAATACAAATTCTAATTCTATTTTTAGAGCTGCAAAAATGTACAAGTGCATGAATGTCAGCCTAAATGCAACTTCATATTTATATTATGGAGATTTTATTTTACCTAGAGCAAATGTAAATTTGTTGTACCTAGGAACTTGTCAAAGAGCAAACAAATAAGTCCCATGAAGCAGGAAGATTATGACCCTTCAGAATTAATAAAATTTTGCAAATGTGCTATTAAACAAAAAAGACCTAGAGCAGTTACATTAATATTTTATCTAAATATTAATCATTTGGAATATTTGATTCAAAATTCTTGAAATACTAGAATTGTTGAATATGAAGAACAAATATGTCATTGAAAATTACAGATAAGGTGAATATTGACATATGTGTAATTCTTAGACTGATTTTTATTACTTGAAACTTTAATAGTCACCATTTATAATTTTGAAAGAATTAGTATGGTCGTTATTTTGTACTTCCTAAATTCCCCTCAGGAATGAAAATCAAACTCTCGCAGCTATTGCAATACTGCTGCAAAAATCCCTCACCTATAAGCTCACTGTAAGGATCATAGAGCTGCCTAAACCAAGGACAGGCCTCAGTCCTGGAACAATCCTCATCTGAGTCCTCCAGAGATCCAACTTCATTTGCCTTTTTATATTCCGACTAATCTATCTTCTCATACAAACTTCAAAGGAAACTGTTGAATATGAAAGTTCCCATTTATCTATTGTAAATATGTTTTAAAAACTTAAAAATAGTAAAACTTGAACTTTTGGCTAAATAAATGCAACTAAATGAATTTGCTATAATTTCATGTGACAATTTATTCTAATTTATAATTAGGTAAAAATTAGGAAAACTCATACATTATATTTCTGGATACAGGATATTCTGGGGAAAATTTTTAAAAATGATTAAATCTAGATAACAATTCAGTTTACTTATTTTTATGATTTTATTCAATTTATTTTCATCATAAAAAATTCTTCAACTCCAAGTGAACTTTCTCCTTCACCTAGTTTTCAATCTCTCTTTATCCAAAAGTAGAGTGTACTTGTTTACTTATAGTAATGTCACATTGAAAGTTACTCTACAGTAGACAAAAATAACTGTTCCTGGTAGTATTACATAATAACTCCCCCAAGTCTTTTAGATGAGTTAAGCAGGTAATCAAACTTCAAGAAATAGCGCATTATCTAATTTACTCAGTAGCTGGGAATTGCAGGTGAATGTTGCAGGTGGCACCAAGAGCTTATGCAAGCATCATACATTTAGGTACAAAGAAGCCACAGAGAAAGCAAAGAAGAGGTGAGAGGATGTGAGACTATTATTCTGACTTGACTAAAAAGAAAGATTATGCCAGGATACTGAAGGAGTGCAAAAGTTCAGTTTTGAATTTGTTCGGTACATTCCATCACACAGGCATGGTGTGGCAGTGAGAATCCCAAGAGTATGGGTTAAAAAAAAAAAAAAATCAGGCCTGGACAGTTGTTGACTCAACCACAGCATGCTTTACAAGCATAAACGTTGATTAGGAGTTTTCTAGTTAGTCATGGAAATTTTCTGTTCAGTCGAATTAGTATATTCGAAAGCCAAGAGATTTGAAAGAATATGGCACAGCTCAGAGTAGCACAGGGTCTTTGTGCTTGAAGAATAGATACGGTGAGATGAGCTTAGGGAAGTAAATTTAGATATACATACAATCATGAGATTGTAAATGATCTTATTTTCATGCTTATTTTAACTTTATATTAAAGGTTTTTGTATGCCATTGAAAATTTTTAAATGTGATATTGGCATGATCAGTTTTCCAACATAGAGGAATCATTAAACTAGGAAGAGTTTAGGGTATAGGAGATCAGACATGAGCCTGCTGGAACAGGAGGAGTAAAATGTGAAGAAGATCTGAAATAGCATGGTAATTATTAACAGAAAAATGAGGATGTAAGAGCTATAATTAGAGAAGTGGAATAGATGCGATTCGGTTATCCTAAACTGGTTATTTGGGAAGAGGGAGTAGGACACAGCAGGAGATGCTGGCGTTCAAAGTTGTCTCCAGGATTTATGGGCTTTCTTACCTTGGTTAAGCTATTTGATTCTCTGTACTGCATTTTTCTCATCTGTAAAATTTTGTAATAATAATTTAGTAACTGCCATATGGGTGCTGTGAGGTTTAAACAAGTTAAAATATTAAATCATTTAGAACAATGCCTAATTAAAAATACTGGCAGTAGCTAATTTAATAACAGATAGCGAATGATGTCCTCATTGGAAGACAGAGGAGGTAGAAAAGCTGCCACAAAACAAAATAGAGAATGCGAGTGTCTAAAGTGAATGTGTGTTTGATTCAGTTTACCATTCACTCTAACTACAACCAAGATGGAAGCTTGAAAAACGTGTATTTGGTTTTTCTTATCATCACTCCAACTACACCTAGACTCTAAATAAACTCACGTCCCGATGCCCTTGTCTGTACACATGTCATTGCCACTCTTCTTGTTTACTCGGGCTCAAAAATTTACCCTTGTTTTGATTCATCTCTCTTCTTCCTTCCTTTTGTCAAGTCATTTACTAAGATCTATTATTTCTGAAAACAAACAAACAAAACACCCTCATTAATCACTATTTGACATTCATAGGTCCAAATCTCAGTCATCATAATGTGTCTGGGTGAATGGTGTCTCTTCCAAGCTGGTTTATCTATCAATCTATAATGTCGCACTTGCTCATTAAGAGATTTTATATACACATCTGTTTGCTATGTCACCCCTCTGCCTATACTTTTCAGTATAATCGATTCCTTTTGTAACATCTCTACCCCTATATTTTTATTCTATTTTGTCTATGAGTCCTTTCTCCCACCGTTTTGCTAATCCCATTCTTGTCAGTGGGTTCCTTGTTGACTTGCAATCATGCTGTGCCCATCTGCTTCTGAGCTCATGTTTTCTCCTTGCCCAGAATGCATTTTGAAATTCCTCAACCATGTAAGGTATTCAAATTCTATCTGTTCTTCTAGAGTAAGATCATCAACTCGATTTAGAAGTGTGTAAGGATAATTATATTTTGAATGCCTTCTCTGAGTTTACAAAGTGATCATCCACAAAATTTTATAGTTCATTGTATAACATGTGCAATTGAAATAACAACTTCTTTTTTTTTCTTTTTGAGACATGGTCTCACCCTGTCGTCCAGGATAGAGTGCAGTGGTACAATTATAACTCACTGCAGCCTCAATGACTGGGCCCAATTGATCCTTCCACCTCGGCCTCCCAACTATCTATGACTATAGGCATGTGCCACTATGGATGGCTAATTTTTTTTTTATTTTAGTTTTTGTAGAGATGGGGGCTCCCTTTGATGCCTAGGCTGGTCTTGAAGCCCTAGCCTCAAATGATCCTCTCACCTCGGGCTCCTAAAGTGCTGGGATTACAGGAGTGAGCCACTGCACCCAGCCTTGAAATAACTTCATATAGCGTGTGCCCTCTAAATAAATGATAAGGCTGTTGAGGACAGAGATTCTCTTATACTTTCATTGTGTCTGTTACTACTTTTGATATGGATTCTGGCAAATATTTTTAGTAGGTCTTCAATACATATTTTTTTTTAAGTAAAAGATACAAATATTTATTTTTAAGTATTTATATTTTATAATATTCTCTGGGCCAGAGAATATTCTTTTTTTATTTTATATACATATATGGGTTTATGAATTGAACTAGGACTTGAGGCATCACCATAATTTAGTGAAAGTGAAGATGAATTATAAAATTGTAATTATTAGATATAATAAAGATAATCTGCTTCCATAATTAATTATGTCTATAACATGTTATAAATCCTTTAAAATACACAACGAACAGAAAACTACTAAATTTTATGAACAACTTTATAATTTGTAAAATAGAGGATCCAATCCAAGATAAAAATGTAGACTTGTTGCTTTGGGAACTAAGAATTTGAAACTAATAACCATGTGGCATAATTTTAAAAGAAAATGATTAGCAGTCACAGATACCTAAAAATGTGCTTGATATTATGAAAGCTTATAATTACAGCATTTAACGTTATAATTTCTCTGAAAATGGCAGCAAAAAGAATAATAGATATCCAATATGGTTTTTGAATAATTTCTTGAAGAATAATGACAAAACAAATTATGATAGATGGCAAAATAGGAGGGAGAAACAAATAAGACTAAACTCTACTCATTTAGGAAAAGAGCTCTTCTTAGAATTAACTTCAGCTTATATAATAGAATGAGGCATTGACAATAAAAGTATAAAATGACTTTGACACAGAGACATTCTTCATGTCATCAATGGAATAAGAAGAAAATTAAGTCAGAACCTTTGTCCCTTAAAAATTAACTGCTAGGATTACAATATAAATAACAAGCAAGGTCACTATTCATTTGCAGATAACTGAATAAAAGGCAAGAGAAGCATAGTAGCTTTGTTGAATTTTCATAACTAAAACTATAAGGCAGTTCTAATTATTAATTCAAAACAGACAATAGTCCTATGCTACTGCTTTCTCAATATTAAGCAAACAAAAATGTCTTACTAAATTTTCAATGTTTGTAAATCCCATGGTATCAGGTTAAAAAAGCAAAGGATTAATCAGAAAATCACACATTATTTAAATAAATATGTTTTCCTGGCTGTGGACAGCTTATCCTCAAAACCCATATTTTATTCACCTTTGCATTTCCCAGTGTCTTGATTAAAATGAATGTTGATTAAATGAGTAAATGAACTCATACTAAATAATGAAAGTAAATTTTACCACTTCTAGAAGAAAAAAATTAATAATCAGAGTAACTTTTAAAAGAATGATACTTTTACATGTATTTTTCAGGGTGATATATTTTCAAAACAGTGATTACGGAGAAAATAAAAATATGATTATTATTTAAGACTCAGAAAATATATTACTAAATCTTCCAGTGGAAATTTAATTAAGTTCATTGAAATGGTAGTTGTATTTACAATTGTTGTAAATTAACACTAGGGGATCATTAATGATTCATGACATACAAGATAAAAAGAAAAACACAAATAAGGATACAAAAGGATAGTTAAGGGAAAGGAAAATTTTAATGCCTGACTCTCTTTATGTCTTCTCTGCTTTTCTCTTCAATTTGTATAAATTGACTTGATCCATTATACCATTTCTCTCCCCCCAAAAAAGCTATCACACAGTTATACAAAGCAAGAAAGGAATCCTAAAGCTAGCAAGCATATCAGCCACCTGGTTTGCTCAATTTCTCATTGATTTTATTTCTATTACTAGTATTCATTTAAAAGTTCTTCTGGCCTGGAATGCCCTTTGTCTTCCGTTTCAGTCTATCCAAATCATTTGGATTCTTTTAGGTCTAATTCAAAAGCCAACTTTCCTGTCTACTGAATCACAAATGATTCTAAGTTACTGCCATCTTCCAAGCCCAAGTTGAGGTCCTCAATTAGGATAGGACTTTAGGATATTGCTATGCAAGGACCAAATCTGCAGGTGGCAGATACAGGCCAGGAGGGTGGTTCCTAAGGGTAGAGAAACAGAGGACCGATCAGGGGAAGAGACTGCAGGAAAACATAGAATACCTAAGAGTCATGCTTATGGATCATCTGGTATTAGTAACATCCCGCACCTCCCAGACCAGGCCAATAAAAGGGAACCACCTGGGAGTTCTTAACATCTTTTTCCACTTACAGAAACTCTCCTGTTCCTCTCTCTGGAACATATATTCACTTTTTTTCTTTCTTCTTTTCTACAGTGAAAGCTGTTTGTGTGGAATTGCTCCCCCTCTGTGTTCACTCCTTTGCACTGGCTCCTCTTGTGATTCTTCCAAGCAAGAGGTCAAAGAATCAAGACAATATTTCTCTTTCAAAAACCCAACCCTGACAATATGTGACTACATAGCATATGTAGAAGAAGCTAGCATACAGATGAAACCTAAGAGAGTTGTTTAATCATTGGTTGGCCTGGAATTCCTGGCTCTGCAGAATATTACATTCCCACCTACATATATCACACAGGACCATCTCTAGCTTGCATTGAGATGAATAGAATTCCTGGACAACCCATTCTTCATATAACTTAGCATTAAAATGATAAAAAATCATTGCTCAGTCTACGGAGAGAAGTAGGCTGGCTACTTCTGCTGTCTTACATGTGACAATAATTTATGACCGTGCCAAATAAATCACATAAGTGATTATCAGTTTTTAAGTACTAACAGAATAATCAATACTTGTACCTTAGAGATTGTCATATTTACCTAAGAACTTCTGCACACATTAACCATATTTGTTTCTTATAACTCTTTTGCAAAGAATATGTTCATTTTGCAGGTTGGTTAACAGGCCCAGAGAAACCACAAATATAACATTCATGAGGTATAAAGTGGTACCAGGATTTAAGACTACATATTCCAACTTTAAGAGCAGTGTTTTTTCCAATATATCAGGTGGAACTAGAAATATGGAAAGACTAAAGGCTACCTGCAGAACTAAGCCAATGTCAAGAATTGGTTTGCCCACTCATTTATTCATTGAACCAATGACAGTTTATTGATATGCTTTTAAGTGCTAGGTATAAGAGAAAGGAGTGGATATTAGGAGCAGCAAGGGAAATAAGAAAGTATTAAATAGTAGCAGTATAGGAAAGATGAATATAATCCTGGGAGCAATGCATTTTCCTTGGGTAATAAGGAAAGATATCTCAGAGAAAGTGGTGGTGAAAATCTGAGAATGTATATAAGGTATTTGCAATTTATTCTATAGAAAATAATGAATTCACAGAGCTTTTAATGAGATGAGTACCATAATCATATTGCATTAAAATAAATAAATAAATGACTTTAGCTGATCTGTGGAGAATGGTTTAAGGGGAGATGGGCAATGAAATCAATCCAAAGAGACCAGGTGAGAGGCAATTTCCCTTCCTGGGACATTGAAGATAGAATGGACATAAATATATTCAGTTCAGAAATTGGATTTTATACATAGAATGTGGGAAATCATCTTTGTTACATGTGAGTTTTTCCAGGGCTGTGTGAATAAGACAGTTATTCCACTTCACTATATTCTAGTGAAGATGCTCTTAGCCATGAGCCTCACAAAATAAGCTGAAGCAATATCTTCCTTCACAACAAGTGGCAACTGGACTTCCTAGATATTCTGGTTCTGCTTATAGGCCTCATGCATTATGGAGAAGATGGTTCTGGAAATAAGGCATTATCCTAATGTTTCTTGGCAGATATTAATTGAAGAGAAATATGAAATTTAAGTGTAGGGAGAAATGGAGTTATTCTGGTCACTCTTCTTGTGACCTTGACTCTAGTCTGAAAGCTGAGACATCATTCAGTGAAGACACAATACAATGGAATAAAGGACATGGCCTCGTAAATTTTACAAAAGGGAGCATAAAATTTGAGGTCATTAAAGAGGACTCGGAGACCTCTTGAAAGACTGCAAGAGGGTAGAAAGATTCTGAAAAATACTGATCTATGTATAAAACACTTTATAAAATTTCCTTTTAGTGGAATTTTCTTCCATTTAGCTAAATGTTCTACATTTCTATCATAAAGTTACTTTTTCTTTTTAATTTTGCCTTTTATTTTCTTGCAATTTTATCAATAGTTTGGCTTTTGATTATTTTTATTTATAACTCTGCCTCCCTTTTCTAGCTGTGAGCAGATTTACCCTTTCTTATGGGCTTCTGGAAAGTCCCTCCAGATGATTTCTTATATTTAATTATTTTGATTTGCAGCTATTTGTTTTTATATTCCTTCTTGTTTAGAGTAATGCCTGCTGTAGTTTGCCACTTTATTAGCTGTTTATTTTTAAGCAATAAAAGCTTCTGAGTCAGAAATAAAAATTACAAACAAACAAACAACAATAAAGAAATGTGTATCCACATTTTTCTCCTCAATGCTCCAGGCAGTCTTCTAGGTATAGATGAATTAACACTGCAAAATATTTTTTAATAGAAATTACAAATTAAGACTGATCTAGGTGTTCTATTCTAGTTTGCTAATATTTTCTGTTCAGTCTCCTTTCAATGCTTCTTTAATTTGCTTACAATATAACATTAATAGACAGAAGAATACATTCCCATCATTACATCACTGTATTCTCAGCCTTAACACTCAGTGAGCAGGCACTCATTGAAAAGTTCAACTTGACGTGTATCAGTCTCTCCTTTTGCTCTGTCTCTGCTATATGTCAGATGTACTGATTTATTTCCCTGTCTTTCCGTCACTTCTCCATGTCAATCATCACTCTAACCACCTGATGGATGCCCATTCCATTGTTAAGCCTCCATCTCAGCTATAGATCTCTGTTATAACTCCATGGGTAGATTTAATTATTCTTTCCTACACACTCAGCATTTTGCATATTCTTCCAACTAATATTTTAAAAGTTTAAGAGTAATTCCTTGACTTAGTCATGATTAAATTTTAAGATCTTTAAGTAAGGTGACAACAGAATTTATCACCTGAACCAGGGCACTCTTGTTCTAGACAACAGCTAAATAGAAAGGAACACAGGATGGGCATATACTGGGACTTCAGATGACTCCATGTGTGGAAGCAAAGGAGTGTATTCTCATCTTTGTGTTCCAAGTGACTATCATAACTTTGGACATAAAACAGGCTCTTAAAAATAGCTATGAAATGAAATTTTGAACAAAACCATATGTGATCATTCAACAACACTCTTAGATTCTTAGCAGAAGTCATCAGCATTTGGATTATGAATACATGGACTTTAGGCATTGGTTCTATTACTTATTATATTTATGAACTTTTGACAATTCATCTTTCACATCCTCATTTCTCATTTCTAGTATAGGGATAACACTGCTTTATGTAACTAATACATTGGTGAATTAATAAAAGAAGATATGGGATACACATATGTGTGTGTGTGTTTGTGTGTGTGTGTGTGTGTGTGTGTGTAGTAAAACAAGTAATACAGAAATGTTAGTAGACCTCAAATATCAAAGTTAACATTTTTTCTGGATATTGCTTTTCTTCTCTTAGTTACCGTGTTTTACCTATAAAATAAAGGTGTTGTATATTCTAAGCCTCAAGTTCTGTGATTTTAATCTCTTGGCATTAAATGAATTAATATTAATATCAGGTTATTAAGTATGAAATGTCCAACTTCCTTAAGTACTGTTTGACAATTCATATCTTTGACATTTCACGTTGACACTTCTTGTTTTATTTTTATTGCGAAGGTACATCCTCAGTCTTTTAAATACACATTTTGGCTTGTTATCTCTCAAAAATTTTTTAGGGCAATTTCTGATGCATAAGTCAAAAATTTGTGTCATTAATACTTTCAAATATGAATTCCATCATGAAACCAATACAGCACAGATAGCTTGAAATATCAACGAAGTGTTTGGGAAGGATGTGGCCAATGAACGCACAGTATATTGATGGTTTGAAAAATTCCGTTCTGGTGATTTTAATCCTGAAAATTAGCCACATGGGCAACCTGAGGCCAAGGTGGATAATGATAAGCTGAAGGCTGTAATGGAAGCAAATCCATCTCAACTTGTGCGTGAATCAGTAGCAAGGTTTGATGTTATTATTACAACAATATTTGACCATTTGAAACAAATCAGCAAGGTAAAAAAAGCTGGATAGATGGGTTTCACATGAATTACATGAGTGTCAGAAGAGAAATCATCTGGAAGCTTGCCTTCCTTTGCTATCATGACATAAAGGCGAACCATTTCTATATTATATTGTTACATATGATGAAAAATGGATTCTTTTTGACAATCACAGCATTTGGCACAATGGTTAGATAAAGATGAAGTGCTGAAACACAGTCCAAAACCAAATATTCATTTAAAAAAAGCTAAAGGTGTCTGGTTGTCCAGTGCTGGTATTATCCACTACAGCTTCATGAAACCTGGTCAATCTGTTATAGGGGATATTTACTCTTCACCCAGTTGGACGACTTGATGAGGATGCTTGTGATTAAGCCCCTGATATTGGTCAACAGAGACAAGCCAATCCTCTTGCAAGACAACACTAGACCACATGTCGCACAAACAGCGCTGCTCAAACTGCAGAAGCTGGGATTGAAAACTCTCTGTCACCCACCATATTCACTAGATCTTGCACCAACTGACTACCTCTTCTTCCAGGTTTTGGACCACTTCTGGCAAGGAAAAATATTCAATTCTCAACAAGCTGTGGAAAACGCCTTTTGTGATTTAATCACCACTAACTCTCCAGGTTTTTTCACTGCTGGCATAAGCAAGCTACCATTAAGATGGCAAAACTGAGTCAATGGTTTAGGTGCATACTTTGATTAACTATATTACTTCTTGTTTAAGATACAATAAACTACACTTTTGATTTGAAATCAGATATTTCATATTTAGAACAAGGATTATCATGTATTATGTAAGTGTGTGTTTAATGATTAAGTATTAATGTTTAACTTATAGTTTACTTTTATAAGAAATCTGTAATAAAGAGTCACCTTCATTTATAGCTTATTAGAGTTTAAAAGTGTAAATTCTGCTTATAAATTATGCTTTGAAACACTATATGTGTTATCTTGGGCAACATATTTAATGTGTCTCAATTTCCTCATCTGTAAAGAGAAGATAATGATAATTACTTGATGGGGTAGTTTATGATATTAAATCAGCCATTAAATGTAAAGTCTGTCAAAAAGTATTTAGACCAGTACTGCCACAAAGAAGTCTCAATAAATATTTGTTATTAACTATTATTTACCTAAAGTTTCAATAAAAATTTAAAATATTTTTATATTATTCTATGGAATCAATCATAATATTTCTGAAAATTTGAAAATATCTATTAAGGTTAAAGTTTGTCTTATACTACAAGAGATAATATTGCAACAAATCTAATTTCCATCAGGTAAATGTATATTTTATATAGTTTAAAGACTTATTCAATAGTTACTTGAGTTGTAGTTTATTACTTTTTATTTTAGGAAAACAAAATTTTATGTGCAAACATAATTCTCTTTCTGAAATTAGGTTAAAAACTTAAATTGCTTTGTGAATTTGTGGCTATAGTTGTTTCTAAACAATTACATAGATCCCCAAAAAACATCCTCACATTTGATGATGTTCTTATCAGCATTATTAATCACCTCACCCCTTCACTTCAGACTCTAGTTAATTAATATTGATCATTTTAATCTAGTAAATAATTAGTTCAGTGAAAGAAGAAAGTATCGTATTTCTGTAAAGCTTATAAAATTTTTAAATTTTAAAATTTTCTTTTGTCTTCGATGTTTGTTTTGTTCACATAGTTTAAAGATGTCCTCTTTTTTAGTAGTTCCACCACATATTATGCATAATTAAAACTAAAAAGTGTAGTTTTGTACATAATAAAAATAGTACTCTGTATAGAAGTTTTAAAATACTTTTGTAATTTTCCAAGTGCAGTCCCTTTGACTGCAGTTCTAACATGAATGCTAATCTCAGTTCCCAACATTTTAGTCATTAATATTCTTTAAAAATCTAAAAAGTGCTGTTGCTTTTTCAGTATTTATAAATCTTTCATCTGTCTAGTGACTTCATTTCTAGTAATACTACACAATTTATTGCACTGTGTTGAATTTTAAAAAGGCCTTCTATTAATATTCCTTATAATCTTATGACTTGAAGTATTCATGTCTTGATTTGAATGCTGGAAAGATACACGTACCACACAGCAGAGGCTTCTGACATCATTAATCACAAAGCAGTTAAAAGCATAAATATTTGGACCTCAAGTTATAGGAATTTTCCTTTATCATCTATGGGAAAAATCGCTTTCAATGTGTATTAAAAATATTGATTTGTGTGATAAAATTAGGCAGTTAGATATTACCTTCTATCTTTCAACTACCATGACATTTTTCAGAATCATTTAGTCACTAAAAGAAAATATTTTACTTGGGGGAAAACTTAACAAAATACCTGGTATTGTGTTTGGCACATGGTAGGTGCTCAGTGTATATTAACTATTGATCATTCATTTTCAGTTTTAGTGTATTATACTGTTATTTAGGGTGGAAATTGCCTCTTTCTTTTATCCCTCCTTCTCTTCATCTATCTCTTCTCTTCTTTCTTTTCCTTCTCCTTTCGTCCTTCCCCTCCTCCTCTGTCTCCACCTTCTAATAAGTAGTTTCTCAAAAAATGAAACAGCCCAGTGTAATCCCCATGTACAATTTATGCCTTAACTCTTTTGCTCCACCCAGCATTAAAAGGTAAGTACATTAATTAAAGAAACCTCTCTAGGCTGCCTTCTCACTTCCAGCATTCATGTTTTCAAATTCCCCATCTCTCCTCGGTTTCTGTGGTAATCTTTACACCACTTATGTGGCACACGCTCCCTATATTGAAATTCAGCCTGGACTCTACATTGCCACTTTCATGGGAAGAAAGGATAACTATTGTTCACTTCTTAATTCATAATTTCAGTTCATGTTATAGAGGGATAGAGTTTTTTAAATGAATAAGCATTCTAATAATTAATAAAATTCTCTGAGAACTAAATTAGTTCTGACATTAATTGCTTTACTGGAAGACTGCCTTCTCAGATTGTGACAAAGTGTGCTGGAGTCACTGTCATTATGTTATTCATTAGTGAGGCCTCTTCCTGAAGTGTGTGTCCTCCAAAGGTTAATCATGAATCCAGAAAGGGGACAACTTTTCTAAAGAGCTACACAATATGTAACCAGAAGTATATAAAAATATTTAATGTTAGATGCCAAATCCTGAAAACTCTGAGAGAACAAATGGTTAACATTATGCCTTACTACTTAGTAAAAATTTTAAAGACACCATAATATTAATTTATTAAGTGACAGTGGTCTATCAGTCTCAGATAGTTAAAGAAGCATTGCATTAACAAGGATCTAAAACCAAAATAAGGAGTGAGTAGATTTTTATATTAAAATTCTTATAGTACATTTTTATATCTCTAATGTTGGCAAGCATTTTTTCTATTTTGAATGAATTATAAATGGATTTATTTACATCTTGAAAATATTACATATTTATATGTACAGTAACACCACACACACACACAAACACACATGTGTATACACACTTACACAGAAAAGTTCAATTATTTGACCACCAGATACCAGTGTTTTATAAATTTGAATTCGAAAACCCTTTAACCACAGTTCCAATCCATTTAGCAAAAAGCATTTTGAAGTCATATTTTATATTTCCATGATATATATATGATAACATAGTATAAATTTCAGTAAATCTGTAAATATCTTTTCTTATATTGTGAGTTTTCTAATCTCTTTTCATATAAATCTATTAATAAGCAAATAGCATTTCAGCACTGAAAATTAAAGAACAGAAAACTGGATTCTTCATAGTTCTTTGGTCTTTCTATGGAACAGCATTTTTCTTGCATTATCCCTTTTTTACCTATAGCATGGAAAAAATTACCATAACGTAATGAAAACTGTGCTCTACTATGCTAAGAAACAACTTAAAGTATCAGATCGTATACAAATAGATTTAATAATATCAAATATTTCCTGAAGGTTTGCTATGTGCCTAGCACCAAACAAATCACTTTATGAGTGCCAGCTTTTTACTTCTCCTGATATCTTTAGGTTTATTCTCCAAAGAAGAACAGAAAGGTTAAAATACCTGAAGCATAATTCTAAAGTCTGTATACTTCTCCACGGACACAATGACAAAGTGTTGCAGCTTTAGCGTGCTATCTACATGTTTCCTCTAAGTTTACTTTTTGCCCAAGAAGGTTTAAGCAGATGGCTGTGTTTATCCTTACAAAATATTTTTGATTAAATAAATAATTATAATAAATGACACCAAACAATTCTCATATATGTGGCATAATGAAACAAGAAACATACTAAATGATTTCAGTTCAGTACAAATAAACAAACGTGATTGTTCCATGACTTACTATGGTCATTTTCTGTGGCTTAATATAGTGATAGCAAATGTAAATATGATAAAAGAGGTTACCACCCTCAGGCAATATAATCGTTATTTGTGGAATCAATTCATGTGTATTCTATTTTCTTTTTATTTTTCTTTATTTCAAAATATTAAGGAAGTCCAAATGATTTTGTTACATGGATACCATGTAAAATGGTCTGGTCAGGGGGTTTTAGTGTGCCAATCATAAAAACAGTGTTCATTGTACCTGCTAGTAAGTTTTCATGCCTCACACCCGCAACCTCCCCATTTCTGGGTTTCCAATGCCCTTTACATTTCTTTGTGCCAGTATGTGCTCATCTTTTAGCTCTCAATTATTAGAGAGTACATGTGGTGTTTGTCTTTCCATTCCTGAGAAACTTTATTTAGGGTAACGGTCTTCATTTCCATCCAAGTTGCTGCAAAAGACATTATTTCATTCCTTTATGGCTGAGTAGTACTCCATGGGATATATATACCACATTTTCTTTATCCACTCATGAATTGATGGGCACTTAGATTGATTCCACATCTTTGCACTGTGAATCGTGAAGCATTAAACATTCGAGTGCAGTTGTCTTTTTGATTAAATGACTTCATTTTCTTTGAGTAGATACTCAGTAGTGATATTGCTGGATGGAATGGCGAATCTAAGTTTGTTTGTTTGAGGAATCTCTGTACTGTTTTCTATAGAGGCTATACTGATTCGCAATCCCGCCAACAGTGTATAAGCATTCCTTCATGTCTGCATCCACACCAGCATCTATTGTTTTTTGATTTTTTAAATATTAGCCATGCTGACAGGAGTAAGGTGGTAGTTCTTAATTATTTTAATTTGCATTTCTCTGATAATTATTGATGTTGAGCATTTTTTCATATGTTTGTTGGCCATTTGTCTATCTTCTTTTTAAAAATATCTGTTCATATCTTTTGCCTTTTTTGCCTTCTTTTTAATGGGGTTTGTTTTTTTCTTGCTCATTTGTTTGAGTTCTTTGTGGATTTGTATATTAGCCCTTTATTGGATATATAGTTTGTGGAAATGTGAATATTTTCTCCCATTCTTAGGTTGTCTATTTACTCTGTTGATTGTTTCCTTTGCTGTGCAGAAGCTTTTTAATTTAGTTAATCCATTTATTTATTTTTGTTGTTACTGTATTTGACTTTGGGGTCTTAGTCATAAATTCTTTGCCTAGTCCAATATCTAGAAGACTTTTTTACATTTTCTTCTAGAATTTTTATGGTTGCATGCCTTACATTTAAGTCTTTCATCCATCTTGAATTAATTTTTATATATGGCAAGAGACAGGAGTTCTGTTTCATTCTTCTGCATGTGGCTATCCCGTTTTTCCAGCACTATTTAATGAATTGGGGAGAGGCGTGTCCTTTCCATGGTGTATGTTGTTGTCTGCTTTGTCAAAGATAAGCTGGTTCCAGGTAGATGGTTTTATTTCTTAGTTCTCTGTTCCATTCCATTGGTCTATGTCTCTACTTTTATACCAGTGCCATGCTGTTTTGGTACTATAGCCTTGCAGTAATGATTTGAAGTCAGGAAATATGATGCCTCCTGATTTTTCTTTTAACTTAAAATTGCTTTGGCTATTTGGGCTCATTTTCCATTCCAAATGAAGCTTAGAATGATTTTTCCTAGATCTTTGAAATATGCCATTGGTATTTTGATGGGGATTGCATTGAATCCGTAAATCACTTTGGGCAGAATGGACATTTAAATAATGCTGATTCTACCAATTCATGAGCATGGGATGTTTTTCCATTGGTTTGTGTCATGTATGATTTCTTTCACCAGTGTTTTTTAATTCTTCTTGTAGAGATCTTTCACCTCCTTGGTTAAGTATATTCCTATATATTTTATTTTCTTTGTAGCTATAGTAAATGGTATTGAGTTCTTGATTTCACTCTCTGCTTGACTGTTATTAGTATATGGAAATGTTACTGATTTGTGTACACTGATTTTTTGACCTGATATTTTGCTGAATTTATCAATTCTAGGAGTCTTTTAGTGAAAACCGTTTCATGGCATTTTAACCTCTACCAACTACCAAGGTCAGAATTAATTTTTCCATATATTAAAATTTAATGCCCAAAGCCATGGGCACTAGTTACTTCAAAAGTGTCTGCAAAACTGTAATTTAAGTCAATGTGTTATAAATAAGACAATAGATATTAGAATTTTAGAAAACACCCAATAAACAGCACCTCCCTTCCCCATTAAAGTTGGAAATAAAATAAGACATAGACATGTGGTAAAATATGTGAGATCAAAATATCACCCTTATTACAAATTAAGTTAATACTAGAATGTAGTTTGCATCTGAGAGCAAGTGAGTTGCCAAATATCTACCCAGGAAATCTGATCTAGTCACCTGGTTACTAGCACTGGACCTAGAAAGGCTTCCTCACACAGAAACAGTGCCTGCTCCTTCAAAACTATGAAGAAGCAGAGAAGAACCTAATCCCTGGGGGCCACCAGAGGGAAAATGGAAGGAAAAGGAAGAGCTATTCTAATTCCAGATTCACAAATCAGGTAAATAATCCACCCCTCCTTAGTGAGGATTGAGAATCAGGTTGGACATAAGAAAGGAATTTAAGATAATTCCTCCTACATGAAAAAAATCCACCTAAGTTAGGAATGTAACATTCTTCACCAACCCCAACATTTCCCAGTTTTTAAATACTCTTGACCTTTTATTCTAAGTCCACATTCTTGTTTAATCACAGATTTTAAGTGTTTTACTCCTTGAAGGGAGGACAGCAGGGAAGTCCTTCTCTCATTTCATAGAGCTTTGCTCATACTTTTTGCTAAAAAAAGAAAAAAAAAGCTTTATTGAAACATGGGCATGCCCATTTATTTACATATTGTCTATGGCTTTTAATAGTTGGCACAGAGACACCATAACCCACGAAACCTAAAATACTTACTGTCTGGTCCTTTACAGAAGAAGTTTTCCATCCTCTGTCCTAGACAACAGGATGTTCACATTCAGGTCAACTCTAATGGCCAATGTAATAAATCTTGATTAATTTGTTGACAGAATAGTTCAGTAACCCCACTAGTTGTTTAAGGAAAGAGGTAGCTGGATATTGTCACTGCTATAACTCCCATTTGTAATTTGGAAGATATGAATACATTTTATTGAGGAATTAGGAAGAACTTTATTGAGGAAGTGACATATGAGAAGAAAATATAGTTAGATCTACAGGTAGAAAAGCTTCTGTTGGCAACATTCTCCTTTTATCAGATGTTAGCTCCTACCAGATGCAAATTATAAACAAAAAGAATTTTTCTTAAATCTTTGTGCTAAAATATAATTTCTGTATTTTTATATTAATAAAATAATAATAGCAATAACAACTATAATATTTTTATATAATACTGATAAAACATTTGCCATATGTCATGCAAAATGTTAAGCTCTTTATTAGATTAATTCATTCTTCAAAACTACATGAGATAGGAACTACTATGTCCACTAAAGTGATGAGGAGACTGAGACATAAAGAAGTTAAATAATTTGTCCAAAATCATATAGATAAAAATGATAAAGCCATATTTGAAAAAATGATAAACTGTCTTTTTAAAAATTAAATCTGTGGCTAACTTATACACATATAGGCAAAGTATTTTGAAAAGAATCATATGTGGTAGCTAATACTACTTCATTGATAATTAACTGATATATTGATAATGGACCTTTGAGTCCCCAATATGCCCCCCACATTGGCTACCTAAGCCCAAATATTGGGCCTATCCTCTTTCTAAATGACTGGTTCAAGACTGGACAGGCTAAGTCACCTTAGACCAATGAGGTAGGAGAAATGGCTTGCTAGTGTCTTCTGGGAAAGAAGTATTTATTTTTTATGTTTCATTGAATAAGAGCTAGAAAAATATAACTCCAATTACTTCTGGGAGCCACTGAGTTAACCTCAGGATAAACATTGCGCTGTAGAAAGAGAGACTTGATAGCATGAGAATAGGGCTGAGTCAACCACACCTGAGCCCACCTTAAGTCCATTGTCCTTCCTGTGTGTGAATATATGCATTAACTTATCTTTTAAATGCAGTTTGAGTTAGATTATTTTCTTTTTGGCATTAACAAATGAAAGTGTCTTGACTTTTAAAAAATAAAATCAAACTCAAAGTCTTTGAATGTGGAGAACAAGTATTAAGTGCTCTGACTAACATATTACTTTGCACAAAGTAAATGTCTTATAATGGCTTGAAATATCGAACTGATGCACTTTAAGTATAGTGGAATGAACACTCAGCATGAGTAAATCTGGGCTCTCATTTTGGCTTTGTATGTAACAATTTGAGATCCTTTGATCAAATTAATTCAGATCTCTCAGCCTGTTTCCTCTTTTGAAGATGACAGAAGTATGTTCCCTAAGTCTCTTTCAGGCCTAACATTCTATGAGATTGAGCTGAATTTATACTAAATTCCATACTAATCTCTAAAAGAGAATTTTTTTTTTAAATCTCAAACCAGTTCATTTATATATATATATATATATGTGTGTGTGTGTGTGTGTGTGTGTGTGTATACATATATATATATAGAGAGAGAGAGAAAGAGAGAGAGAGCTCATCATTAAAAAATGTATGAAATTAATATACTGGCACTTGAATTTTTTGGTTGTTTGCATTCTGAATGAAGAGAGTTGTAATGATTTTCACTGGCTTATTATAGTAATGACAAAAACAAACAGAGCATTAAATACATTCAGAACCAAAAAAAGGTCATATTTAAGGAAAATTGTTCACCTAAAATTCTGGACTTTTTCAAAAATTATAATTATGAAAATAGTAAAGGATAATAGACATCAAGTTTATTTGTGGTAATGTGGTATATTCTTTGATTCAAAGCCTGAAAAAAAAGTCTTGGAAAATCTGATGACAATAATCAGTGTAACTACAACACAACTAAAATGAATACATGATTTTGTTTAACCTGATGTCCAGCAAATTAAAACGTATGTTGTAGCTTATAGTTGAGGATTTATGCAACAGCAGGAGAATAAGTGCCAGCTGAATTAGCAAGCTGATTGTGCAAGCAACAAAACTCATTTTAGCTAAACAGGATTTGACAAATTGCATGACATTCTGCCTGGTAAATTTGAGATTTATAATGTTTACTGCTTTTAACAATAATGAAACAGCAGAGAACTTCAATATCTGACATTTTAATCTTTATATTTCACTTTTCTTCTTGCTAATCAATCCTTAATTCTGGAATATAGTTTATGTTTTGTTACGCCATTAGTTGCAAAGTTTGATGTAGTCTTATCAACATTAACTGAACCATAACATTGCATAGAGATGAACTTTTACTTTACTCTTCCTATTTTTAAGAATGAGAATTACTATGGAGAAAATATTTTTTTAAGTCCATAAGAAAGTCTACAATTAAGTTTTTTGCAAATTGAAATAAAATTTGTCAGTGTAGCTTTTAAATCGGAATAGCTATCCATTGGCGTGATTGATGTACAGTAACAGATTTGTTTAATGATGGATTTAAAGATAAATAATAATTATTTACTATAGCTCCTAGTGGTGCAGTTCTGAATGGTTAACACCCATAGGAAATAAAGTTCCCAGCTTTCATGTATGAAACATCAGACTTTTTAAAAACTCAAATGAGTATTATATGAGTTACTAGTGGTATTTAGTAGACATTGGAGAGAGTGAATGAAATAACATTTTTATATAGAGTTAGCAAAACTACTGCTTGCTTGGAAAAGCTTGCGCATGATTTCTGCCATGTGCATTTGTGAATCATGACAATGGACTCATGAGACTGATTTTCACACCAATCTGAATGCTCACTTCAAATACTACATTTCAAACTCTCACTTTGGTAGCAATACACTTGCTCTATTTTAATTGCTGTTGCTCAAAGGAATATTTTCAGAACTCTCTATGGCTCTCAGTAGTCAATTCATTCTCTTTGTGCAAAGTAAGAAAATGAAAAAACAATAAACTTACATTATATTATACCACTAAGATTTGGTGCTGTTTGCTATTCTAGTCTAATCTAGCCTAACTTGGTAGATTCAACAACTACTGAAAGAATTAGATATCTAATACAATGTCAATAAAACTGATTAAAATGTTAGAAACTAGTTTAATTTCTTGGCTTAAAATGCTTCAAATTTTCTCTAAAAATAGGGTCAATTCTCTAGACTGAGGCAAGGTTAAACTTCAGGAATAAAGCAAGCCTCACATTTGGAGAAAGACAGCATTTGAAGACAAAGGCAAGCATGTGTAGTTCAGGGAATGATGCTCCGCCAAGCGTGGCAGACAAAGAGTAAATTGCCCAGTGCAGCTGGTATTTACAGTAAGAGATTGGTGAGAATTGGTAATAATGGGCAGTAATGTAAAGTAAATGGCAAAATTGGAAAGTGAAATTCTTTGAAAGATCTTGAATGTCTAGCTAAGCAGTTTGGATTTTATGGGGCAGGCAATTATTATAGTGACATAATCAAAACTATTTAAGTAAAGTATAATAATTCTATAACAGTGAGAAGAATCCTAGAGGAGATTTGGGTCTTAAGGTTAGTTAGGAGGTTATTATAGTAGTTCAAACAAGAACTAAGGACAGCCATTATGTTATTAGAAACTTTCATTAAAATTTATATTGGAAAAAATGTAGGGACTAGTGTGAGGGTCTTAGTGAGTCATTTGTTGAGGACTCTCTTGAAATAAGGGCAAGAAGTTACAGGGGAGAGAATCGGTTTTTGTTGTTGTTGTTATATAAGAGAATCATTTTCCTATATTCCACTAAATGGATTCCTATTCCTTTTATAACCCTGAATACCAATCTAATGCTTGGTAGATTTACCATGTGCATATTATAGAACTACAACTCCCCTAAACCATTTCAAGTCAATGAGAAATCAAATGACATCATTTTCTCAGTCCTATGTAAGATATTTAAGCTAACTATTAATTTTTAGCATGAGGTATACTTCTTACTGGCAAATCTGAAAATCTATAAAAGTGTTGGAAAATATGTGTGTGCATTCCCTTATGACCTATTTATTTACTTTTGAGGCAAGGAAATTATTTCAAACTGACAGTGGCTTGTATCTCTTTGGCAATAATAATTAATATACAGCCAAATGACTAACATAATTGGCCCTTCTGAGACGATGAGAGCAGTGGGGAACCAGAGAATTTCAAAATCAACACATTTTTTCAATTAATAGAAGATCTTTCAAAAAGAAAAAAAAATTCCTATTTTTTTTTTCATTCTGCAAGTGAGTTAACTACATCATTTTATATACAGCCAGAGATCTTCTAGGGAGGGTTTGTATGATTTTATCACTCCAAAAAGGCTATTTCTGTGCTCTCCAAATCTAAAAGCAGAGAAACAGACATCTTAATTCAAACAATAACGTTAATTCATCAAATCTCCTTGCGTTATTCATCTACATGTTAATATAACAGACTTTCACAGAGCTGCTGAAATGTGACTCGTATTACAGAAGTATGCAATATAGAGTAAAAGACAGACATGTTAAGTACTTAGCCACAAGGAAAGGCAACAGGCACAGTAGGGCACGATGCATAGAGGGCAATGAGGAGGAATTAACTATTTGCATCCAGGATTACTAGCTGAAAGCTTCCTGAGCTAAATAGCGTAATGATTTTAATTTAAAAAAATAAGAACAGTAATGTATTTAATATGATAATTTTGCAAATTAATTGAGGGTTGTTATTATTCTTCCCATTTTAAAGAAGAGGAAATTAAGGCTTTAGGTGTTTAAGTGACTTGTTCAATGTAGCAGCTCTAGTAAGTGGCAGAACTGGGCTGAAGACCCAACTGCGATGATATTAGTTGCCTGATGTTAAGTGTTTACTACGTGCCAGGGATTGTGTTAAATAGTTGGTATTTTTTCTCATTTAATATTCAGAGCAACCTATGAAAGAGACAATATCTGTGGAGTATAATGAGTAGCCAAAAAACAGTATTTTGGAGTAGTATATTAAGTTCTGATGATAGATATCACATGAGAAAGGTTGGCAAATTAAGGAGAGACATTGGGAAAGAAGTGTAAAGACTTGTGAGCACAAGAATATCGTTAGTAATTCAAACCTGATAGTACTCTGCTGACTTTATCATAATGTAAAATAAAAAAAAAGATTTGTGAATTAATGTTTTCTCACCTGTTTCCTGTGGGCCATTGCCTCATGGCAAGAGATCCAGGGAGAAATAGCTCAGCTTGAAAACAAATGTGGTTGTGCATTGTCCCGAATGATGTTTTCCTCCCCTTCAGTGTAGCCAAAAAGAGCCAAGTCCACATAGGACTTAGAAATACAACTGAGACAACACAAATGCTATACTATTTTGTAACTGAGGAAAACTGAAGTTTCAGTAAATTACCCAAAGTCTTACAGGTTAGTGAATCGAACCTAGGCTTTCAGATAACAAAGATTGCTTAACCACTATACTGTCTTGCTCTTCTTTAATACCTGTCATGCTACACCTTAGAAAAGAATTTCTGCTTCTAATTCAGGTTTGTGAAACAGTGTATACATGAAAATTTACCACATCAAACTAATTCTGGTGAAACTGGTAGCTCACCACAACCATCAATATTAACGCAGGAAGTGAAAACATTTATGATCTGTGGTCCCTGTCATTTGGAGTGTGTAAATTTACAATTAAATTAATAAGCTTCTAAAATACCAAAAGGACTTAGGACTTGTTTTTAGAGTGTTCTCTCTTATTCATTCTATGGTTCTAAGCAATGATGTTTAGGAGCAAAGAAAAATAAATGAAGGTTGAGTGACTGAAAGTAGGAAATGCATGTGCTGTTGATATTTCCTACTTACCTTTTTTCTCAAACAAGGAAGGAATCCCCCATGGTATCACACATGTATGATTTCATACTTTAAAAATAGGAAAGCATCATTTAGTATTTATGGTAGCCTTGGTCAAACAAATTATAAATTCATAGGTAGAAGTCACCAAAACGATTCACAAGGCAATGCAGGGGTGGGGGGTGGGTTCAAATGGTTCAAGAAAAGGGTCTTTGAGGTTGGGAAACTGAAAATGAACAAAAGTGAGGATCTAAGAGCTTACAGTTGATGGCTGCAATTAAGTTTTTGAAGCAACTTTTGATAAGTAAACTTGCTTGATAACTGAGCTATTTTGACAGACGAACAGATTATTTGTTTCTGGTAAGACTATCCTGAAGCAAAAGTGAAGTTATTTATTGGTCTATAGTCCTATCTTTCTAGCCACAAAATTTTTCTGAAACCAGCAATGAAGTCATGTTACCATAGGTAGTCCACAGTCTTATCCAAAATCAGGTTGACACAGAGACCCATTCTGCGTGGTGATCTACCGGTCCCAAAGAGGGAGTCCTGGAGATCCTCTGTCATTCTATTAGTGCCCAATCATAGTATTGATCACATAACCAATAGCCTACTATAATTTTGACATCTATCAGAGGGTAATTCAAACAAAAATTTTAATTTGAAAATAGAAACATGATCTTTTCCATACTGTTTATTTTTGTTAAAATTTAACTCATAATTATATTTGTAATATATTAGTATTTACTTTGTGATATTAAAATTTCAATGTTGTTGCTGTAATCATGAACTCTAAAAAGGTCACATTAACAAATTTTTTATTCATTAGTGTTTAAGTGTGTCAACTGAGAAACAATTACTGACAACCGACTGACATGCAAATCAATTACATACCAATTACCATTATTTCTATTTACTCATATTAAAGTAGTTACTTGTAATATTTTATATACTACATCGTTGAGTAAATATTTCACATTAAGATATGCTATAAAATTAATATGCCACTAAATTTGCTATTTTCTTTAACCTAAAAAAGAAAATTAGAATATTATTATTGATTAAATCTGGACTTTCATATTTCAACCTATAACATTCCCAAATACATAAGTTATAGGTAAGTAAATATCACAAGAGTTGTATAGTTTTAAATTACAAATGTATATTCTTCTTTTGTTTTAGAAACTTCTAATTTTCTTCTCAATCTTGCCTAACAAGTACAAGTTGACTAATAAAATAAATACTAGATAGTAACTATCATCATAATTTTTAATCAAAATAAATAATAAGAAAATCAGGCTAAAAATTAGTAATTTCTTATGGTAAAATTGTGGGCTAAATATATAATATGAACTTAAATTAATTCATAAAAATATTCTCTTTCATCTTGCATGGGATATCAAAGTGTGTTTAGTGAATCCCCTCACAAAAATATGCTATACATACTATCCCTACTAAGGGATAGTAGATGTGATTATTCCAGGATGTCATTACAATGATTTTTAGCTGTTTATTCCTTTAACTTCTTTGTATTATACCTCATCTAAACTCACCTATGTATCATTTTTATAAATATGTGTCAGAGCATAAATTGGTATTTCAGAAGTATTTTTGTCTTTATTTTTGATGTGTCTATATTTGGTTCAAATGTCTTCTAATTCTGCCAAAACATCTTTTTTCTTATTTTTGTAGATGAAATATCTACATAGTTTTTCTAATTCTTCATTAAATTGACAAGTAAACAGATTTACATTTATAGTTCGCATTTCTTGGAAAAGCAAAATCTTAATTTGATGTGCTGAAGATGGACAAACATGTTTCTTTCAAGTCAAGATTGGGGGAAATAGTTGCTTTTATGAAAAGCCTAAATCTCTTGAACCTTCTGATTCATGTGATTTTCTGTTGATCTCCCTTCTCATCACTACACAGCCCCCTGTGTTACCTTCTGAAATAAATTAATCTATAATGAGGTAAGTCAAGAGCAGTCTCAAATAATTGAAAGAACTGACCCTCGGAAAGCTCCTTCTCACCTCTATCAAACACGGTGATGATAACAACAGAGACAGCTGCAGGACCATATTTACTTGGCCTACATTAGCAGGATCACCAGAAGTGAAGGTTTGCGGGCACTTAGAATCGTGTCTACAGCTGTATCTGACTTATTCTTTTATTCAGTCTCTCCATTTTCCTCTCTAGTATATTTTTGTATAGCAAGCTATGTAGTACATTTCCAGAATTACCAAAAGGGACAGAGGAAATATGAAAAAACAAAGGTAACTATTGCAGGTTTCATCAAGGATGAGAAGCAATTTACTTTCCAAATGAGAAAAATTAGTCTCTGAAGAGTCTCTCTCTCTTGGCTTTCTATTTTTAGGTTTTCTGATTTTAGGTATGCATATATATTTACCATTGTTTTATCTTTTTGATAAATTGACCCCTTTATCATGATATAATGACATTGCTTGTCTCATTTTACATTTTTTACTAAATCTATTTTATCTAAGAAACATGTAGCTACCCTTGCTCTCTTTTGCTTTCTGTTTGTATGGAACATCTTTTTCCATCCCTTCACTTTCAATCCACATTCACCATAGGGGCCAGCCCAGTACTGGTTGTGGTCCAGAATCTGGCCTAGCCTGGTCCTGGGATGGGTTTGGAGTCTTGATCTGTGAAGTCTGACTTAGTGCTAGGACCAGTTCTAAGCCTGGGGATCCTGGGATCATGTGACAATGGTGTAGCCAGAGACAGAATTCCTGGACAGGGCTTGAGTTTGGAGCTATGGGGCTTTGCCTAGAACCGGGCTAGGCTTGGGGCCTCAGTGCAAAGGTACTGGTGTGGAGTCTAAGGCTATGGGGGAGTGCCTGGTGCTTGGTTTTTCCTGGGAAGGCCTCATTTGGTGGTCTAGGGCAAAGTCCAGCACTCACTTCCATCTCCTTCCCCAGTCAGAGATCATCTCTCTTCACCCTGTGTTGCCTAGAGTTGGAGAGGGGTGATATGGGTAATGTAAAACTGTTCTTCCTATTCTCCTTAATTCAATCTTTTTTTACATCTGTGTTACCCTCAGGTGCTTTAATCTCTCACCTGATTTCCTTAGCTCTTGTGAAGGTATTTTCACGAACAGATAGTTGTTCAAATTGATGTTTTTGTAGTGGAATGAGCACTGGGAAGTCCTATTCCACTATCTCATTGATGCCCACCCCATAATAGACGTTCTTAATTTTATGTTGTCAAACATAGTCCATCTTTTCTTTTATGTTTTATCACCTTTGTGTTTCTATAAAAAGACAAGTACTTCTCTTCCCCCAAATCATGATAATATTCTACTATATATTCTGCCTAAAGCATTAAAATATTGTTTTCCCAATTTACATCTTTAAGCTATATAGAATTGATGTTTTTACATACATTTTTAAATTATGAACAATTTCAGTTTTGTTCATAAGGATAAAAATAGACTCAGTGTTATTTATTAAATAGTTGCTACTTTCTCATCACTTTGCAAGGCCTTTTATTTTGTTCCCTTGATTATTTTAGACAAAAAGGGCCAACACTTACTTTTTCTTCCTTTCCATGGTTTCTAAATAACTTTAAGGAAAGTTCTCTCCTTCAAGTAAATTTTCTTTTGGAGAGCTTTGACTATTCTTAATTCTTTGTACTTCCATTTCTGGACATTTGACTCTATTCTATCTTATAAATCTTACTCAAAATCCATCAGCTAGTTAACATTTTGAGATACTTCTCAAAGGCATACTTCCCTTCTCTCTTCACATTTATTTTTTCCTCAATATTTCTATTGTTTCACTAAAACATAGGGGAAGTACTCTTGCCACAAAGTGAAGAAATTAAAAAAAAATACATTTTGCATGTGCTTAGATTGTGATTTGTCTCTGGAAATAGCAAAGAGATGATTTTTTTATTTAATATTATAATAGTCAAGTATAGTACTTTTATTGTGATTTCAGGTATATTTAGAAATATTACATCATCTTATTTGTGTCCTATATTTCCAAATTTTTCTTGTTATGTCTTTTAATTGCTGCTTGAGCTGTGTTTCAGTTGCTTCAGCTGTGTTTGATTGCTTGAGCTGTGTTTCAATTGACTTTCACTTTTAAAGTTATAAGTTGTCTGATCTGTTTCTATTATTTTAGAGTGAACCTTTAAAAATTATGCATGCTTACAATATGTAAATTTAATCAATAATTATTACATACTCTTAACAAATAAAAAAATCTTTGAATGCTATCTCTTCATTCTTGCCTTTCTCTTTATTTAATATTGTTTTCCATTTTTAACTGTAGTTTATATATGCCACAAGTCAGACAGTTATCGTTTGTTTAGTATTATCTACAATCTTGCATCCTTTTGTTCATTATGTTTTCTTTTGCAAAATTTTCAACCACTATCTCAATTATTACTTTTCTTGTTTTTTTCTTCTCTACTTATGAACTGTAGATGGATATATATTCGATTTTTTTCTCTTCATCCAGAATGTTTCTTAACCTGTTTTTGATATTTTCTATCTAGTATTCTCTCTATTGCATCCTGTATAATTTATTCAGATTTACCTTTCAGTAAATTAATGATCTTTGTATCGGTATCTTCTAATGAGTTTATATTTCAAATATTTTATTTTTCATTTATACAATATTATTTGTTTTCTTCAGATCTTCTTAGTCATATACAATAGTCACTCATTCTTTACATTTTCAATTCCATTTCTTATTTTTAAACACATTAAACAAAATTATTATATATTTTACATAAGATTAACTAACCAAATTCTATATGTTTCTTATGTTCTTATTTGTGTATTTTGTTCTCAGTGCTTTCTTTCTTTTGTATTTTGTGACATCTGTTTAAAAGCACCTTGCCTTAAAGTTTTATTTGCTGGAATCCTTTAAAATCAGGTTTTAAAATATATTCTTCTACTTAGATTTCGTAATTTTTTTTGCCAAATACATGAGTACAACAAACTTTGCACCACTTCAAGATAAAATCTAGGTTTGAGGTATCCTGAATGTATCTCTATCTATCATCTATCTATCTAACATACACACACAAATATACACACACATATACATAGTTAATTCAGCTTGCAAATCTAAAACATAGAAGAGGACTGGTTTGGGGTTATAAGCAATCAGAATAATTATTTTTCCCCTTTTCCCAGCACAATGGCCAAATAATGTTATAATTTCTCTGCCAACCTCTTCGATAGGGCAGACTTATTTCTACTTCCATCTTGGAGTTCAGTTTTATATGAAGATTTCCTGTGTGACTCCTACTCTGGAATATGCCCTAAACTTTTCTTCTGTATCCTGTGTCCCATTTCAGCATCAAAACAGAAGTTTAATATCATCAGAGTTCAGCAGAGAAAGTCAGCCTTCCGGATGATAACTTTCTTCATTGTATTCCCATTTCTATGGGTTCCAACTTCCATATCAATATTTGCCTCCCAAGATCCTTTTCAGCTCTAAAATGGAGTTAAAATGCTTACTAAATATCTTGGCCAATGTATTTTATTTTTTAAACAATAAGTTCATTTAGGCATATCTATCTCTATATTCTCCTTGAATATTTTAAGGAAGTGAAATCTGATTATTCAATTATGACACTTTCTTGTTAAAATTAGCAAATATCCATTAACTCTAGGAAATCTCTGGTCTCATTTTGGGCTACATCCTTGGTGACACTGCTTATATAATGAACCAAAATAGTTTCCATTTTGTATTTTTCACTAAATTATGCATCTAATTGCATAATTACCAACTTCCCATAACATTCAAAAATTGAAAAACTATCAGGTATATTCAAGATTTCCCATTGGGTTTACAATATTAATGTAAAGCTTCATATTGAAACTATTATTCCAACACGATAGATTCTAGAATGTAAGGATTGACATGTAGGCAGCAATAGCTTAACTAATATTTGTAGATTTAGATAGAAAGTGGAAAAATAGGCCATGATGTAGAATGCTTCCCCAGAAGGAAGGAAGACTGCAGGCCTGGAATCTATTGATATACTTACAATTTCAAAAAACCAAAGGTCAGAACGGTAATATAGTCCTCACGGGGGAGGCAGAGTCCACACATACTTTGGCTATATCTTTAAGACTAAAACTGAGAATTAACTATAGCTGAAAACAATTCTGTGAAAGATTAGTATTTCCATTAAAAACCATTAATTAATCACACAGATTTACCTGTGCTTCTTCCCAGAATACCACAAATAATGAGTAAAATATTTGTTACCCATTAGGACAAAGGTAATGGTAGAGGAGAAAACATACATAAATATTGGAAGCTAAAAAAACAACTGGACAAATAGTAACAAACAGGAGAGCGGAGAATTTGAAGACTAAAATTGACAGTGAGAAAAGTAAAAAAGTATGTTGATTTGTAGCATAACAACCACTGAGCTTCAGGAAGTGACAACATTAGATAACTGGAAGTGTAAGTGAAAGTAGAACAAAAATCTCACTAGCTAAATGTCTTCAAGTTAATACATTTTTCATTCAAATCATCTATGTGCTGACATATCCAGCAGTCCTTGAATGAAATCAGACTAATTTTTAACCTTAATAAGTCAGGTTATCCTGCATAACCCACTGAGCCCACTGAGATGTACAAGGACATCCAGATGACAAGAAGCTTCAAATCTGTAGAAGATATTTTCTTAATTAAATGCATGTCTTTCTTCCAATTTTAGAGCAATTTGTTTTCTAACCATTATGTCATTCAAATTAAATTAAATCAATACTTCTGTATTGTAAAGAACTTCGAAATTAGAAGGATATATTTTAAGTTACAGTATGAAATTATTCCTCAATAAAATTGCAAAATAGAAGAGGTGTTTTTTAATGCTAGTGAAAATAGAACTATTAAGTGCTTACTACCAATTTGAGACATTCTAATAATTGACACATTTTAAAGCTTTTTAAAATACAAATGGTTACTTTTTAAATGTTTGATTTTCTGTTAATTTACAAGTGCAATACAGAAAAATGATGTAAAATATCTGTAAGTTTCCCAAGTAAAAATTAATTGCTTTGTTTAATAAATGAAAAGATAACTTAGCCCTTTATTCAATAGTATGCATTCCAAATCTTTTCTTCAAAATCAAAATAAAATCAATTTTCAAAATATATGCCCTAAAAATACCAAAACTAGCCAAAGATTATCATATGGACAATATGACAAATATGACAATTGTTATAGGGACATATTGTCATATTGTTTCATAAATTCACACAACTATAATGAGTCCCATTCAAACTATATCCTCTGAGTTCAGACACAATATTCCTACTGCTAAAATTATTGTTCTTGACCAGCTCATCTTTCAGTAATACAAATGTGTATTTCTGTTAGACTATTAGAATTTACAAAGTCACCGGAAATAAAGAAAATAAGACATAATATTTTTAAAATGTGTCTAAAGAACACAAAATATATATTTAATGTACTTGTTCCTAAAACTGCCATTAATGCCACCCCCAGGATTGTTACCATATATCAACAATATATACCATTGTTACCCAGTATACTTTTTATTTGTATAATCTCCCTTTTATCTATGTATCTATATTCCATGATTTGAGATGTTTGAGTCTGTTTTCTTTTATAAGCTCCTCTGTGGCCATGTGCTGGTTAATAGCAGAAATCAGTCTTGAAGCTCTAACAATGATGAACAATCACATAAAGAGTTGAAAAGTATATTTAATTAAAATCTGATTGCTAGGAACAAGGTGAGATATGGAAAATCACTATTAACGCCCCTACATATCCTCTTACCTATCAGATGGTCTGAGCATTGAAAAGAATTAAAGCTGATAATTTACAAGACAGCTTGAGGGGAACAATTGTCTAACTGTAGGCATTTTTGAAGTAATATGATAGATATTAAAATAAAATACATTAATAAAGAATATTAGATATGTAAGTATAAAGTACATCTGATTCCATCTAATTATACACAAGTGAAGAATTAACTATTAAATTTTTTACATAGAGGGAAACTATTTTACTTTTGAAAAATTATTTCAAATAAGAAGCAACATATCTGGAAAATTAAAAAGGAGGTTTTCAAATGTTTACTAATTGTAATATATATTATTAAAACATATGCAGTTATGTTACATAAGGCAATGGTACTGATGGTAGCATTTGTATTTTATTTTACTAGAAATTAAACAAACAATACACATCAGTGATTACCTTTTGGATCTTGTTAAATTGCTACTTTATTCCCAAATGTATTATGAGTAACCATTATAATCTAAATCTGTTGGCTTCTGAAGAATATATAATGTGACATAATTGCTTAATTTTTATCCACATTTTTGTACAATAGAGTCTATCACGATGATATACATCCATATGACAGAAAAAGTTACTCATTCAACATTTTGTAAAAAATATTTTGTTATCATTAATCTTGTAAATAGAAAATGGAATCTGTCAAAGTTTAAGAAAAAATAAAAATAAACACAAGGACTTCTCAGCATTGAAACAATGCATAAATCCTAAATGTAAATGAAAGTAATTCAGGAGACTTCTAGCGGCCGGGACAACAGAAAATCCCCTGAGACACTGGCTTTTACTCTGTAAACTGGTTGGTCAAGGGGATAAAGGTTTAAGATGGCAATAAGGATTCCCCAGTGTTGTCATTTTCTCTTTTCACTGTGGAAATGTATTTTCCTCATCAATGGATGTTTTAAGTAGTGGTCAGATTGAGAGCTTATCTATAAAACCCCATATAGCCTATGATATTCTTTACAGATTGAATAGCAAAAGGAGGAGAAGGTAAAAAATCAGACAAGACATCTTAAAGGTTAAACATAACTTAATTTCATATTATCTTTATTTATTCCAAACTTGCTAAGAATTTAGTTATTTATAAATTAATTTTTTAAAAAACAATACTCAAAAACTAGCTTTAAAACATTTTAGAACTCATTGGTAGGTGGAGGACTGTTTGTAGATTCACCAATTTTAATCATTATACTACTCTCTCAGTGTGGAACTCGATGTGAGGATCCACACTGAACCTCTTATAAATGAGTACTTTTTAAAAGCATTTCAAAAACTGTGTTTAAATAATTGATAAACAGTCAATCCAGCCGTGATCTGTCTTGCTCCTCCCCCTACCTCAGTGGGGAACAGAGATCAAGTAACCCCCTGGGAGATGCAGGGTGACTCCTAAAGCTTGGGGCATTCATGTGCCCCACCTGGGGACCAGAACTTACCAGGGGCACAAAAGAATATCTCAGCAGCTGGCTCTTCCACACAAACATGGACCAATGACAGAGGAGCAACTCTGCAGCTAAGCATAGCACCTTCCAAGTCAAGCAAACAGAGAGCAGCTGATTTGTCCCCACAAGTACCACCAGCCATCTCAGACATTAAGCTGGGGGACTCAACTCATTTCACACTGCTGGGAAGAGGTGAAGACAGCAGGTCAGATGTAACCTGAGAGGTTAATCAAAATTGCTAGAACACCCCATGGGCAAATCAGGACCAGCACTCCTCTTCTTGGCATGGTCAGGAAGAGATTTTCAGGGACCTGGAGAGAGGACCACAAGCCAAGCATAGCATCCCCAGGTCTCAACTGAGAGGCCAGATGAGAAGGAATCAATGAAAGAATTCAGGAAATATGAAATATCAGAACAAAAGGATACTCCCAAAATAAAACAATAACTTCTTACCAATGGATACCAACCAAAATGAAAATATTGAAATGACTGATAAAGAATTTTGAATATGAATTATAAGGAAGTTAAATGAAATATAAGAGAAAATGGAAACCCAACACAAAAAAACATGAAAACAATGCAGGAAATGAATGAAAAATTCACTAAAGAAATTGAATTATTAAAAAAAATCCAAATTTATTTAATGAAACTAAGTAAAAAACTTTACTATGAAAATCAGAAAGGGTACAACGAAAAATAAAAATTGAAAGGAAATCTGAATCATCAGTATAGAAGCAAATGTCCTAAACGTGAATTCTTGTAAATTATATCAATATATGTGTACAAATCATAAGCAATTTGGGTTTAGTCCTGTGATATAATAATGGTTTAAAATGTCAAACTTATTCACAATATAATCACATAAATGAAAGAACATATAATTAATATTAAGTTCTGCTAAAAATTTCTAGCAAACTAAAAATAGAAGGGAGGTTTCTTAATGAGTTAAAAAACATCAATTTGAAAAGAAAAGCAAAATATTATATTCAAAGGTGAAAACTTAAAAGCTTTCCCTGCCAAATCAAAATGAGAAACAGAATCTCATTATCATTCAGTTCAATGTTGTTTCTGATCATCCTGGGCAAGGTAATAAGCTAGTAAGATATTTTAAGAATTGGAAACAAAAGAAAGAAAAATCTCATTACTCACAGATGATAAGATTTCAAAATGTTGCTTAACATATATCAGTAAATTGCATTTCAATATATCAATATAATGAGTAAAAAAATATATGTTACAAAAAAAAACTATTTAAAATGGCAAGAAACTCATAAAGTTTCTCTAAATTAACCTAAGGAAATAAGCACATGATCTTTAAGAAAAAAAATTATGAAATTATATTAAAATTTTTTAAATCACAATTTTTTCACACTCTTCATGTCACTTGGAAAAGTAACTCAAAATCTTGTAAATTATCTTTATTTGATGTTATTGGGGTTATAAGTGTTTTAAAATCTATTTCTTATTTTGAAAACTCATATGAGCATCTTTCCCTTGACAGTTTGTGTTCTATACTGAGAGAAGTGAAACCTTTTCTTGTAACTATTTCTTTACATAGCACATGGAAACAATGTATCCTCGGTGACCACAATTTGATTAGACTCCTAATTTTCAGTGTTTTAGTCCACAGCTAGTCAAAAACATAAGTCATATTGTTGAGGAGCTACAATTTTCTCTGAATAAAGCTACGTAGGGAATGCAACATTTTAAATACATTTATTAGTTCCATTCCTTGCGTTCATCTTTATTAACCTGAACATACTTTTGAATGTGCATTATAAGTAGAAAAAAATTGTTTTAGAAGCCCTAATATAGTGAAGACTTATATCAATACAATGTCCTTTTATAGAAAGATAAAATGTCACAAAGATATCAATTACAGTCATCCCTTGGAATCTGTGTGAGATTGATTCCAGGAACCCCCCTCTTATACCCCCAACCACCCATACCCAGCCATACCACCCTCCCTCACACGGATACCCTCCCACGGATACCCAAATCCATACACACTTAAGTCTCACAGTGGGTGCTACGGAACTGGTGGAACCTACATATAAGAAAAGTTGGCCCTCCACATATGAGGGTTTCAAATGCCGTGAATGCTGTGTTTCCCACCCTCGTTTGGTTGTGGATGCATGCGGAACCCAACTGGGAGTGCTGACTGTCTTTATTGAAAAAAAAAAAAAAAAACAATCAGCATGTAAGTGGACCTGCACAGTTCAAAATCATGTTGTTCAAGGATCAAATAAACTTACACTTTTTCTACAAAATCAATGAACTTTAAATCAATTTCTAATAAGAGTTTCTATGCAATTTAATGGAATGTTTACATATGTAAAACTGATTCTAATATTTATTTAAAAAGGCACAGAGCAAAGAATAAGCAACACAATCCTGAGAAAGGAGACCAATATGCAGGAGTTGCCCTATCCCATACCAAAATGCATCAGAAAGCTAATTAACTCAATGTTTGACTGGCTCTGGGTTAAAACCTGTCCAATGGAATAGGATAATGATTCCAGAAGCAAATGAATGTACATGGAATGGTGCTACCTAAAAGAACTGATAATGCAGATGGATACATGAAGGATAACTTCTGCATGTTATCCTTGAATAACTGGTACTCCACATTAAAAGGCAAAAGGGAGAGTTGGAAAGATTCTATGTGGAATGAATACTAAACAATTTTGTCATTGGCAACTGGCAGCAAATGTTTTTAAGCAGGGGAGTGGCATGATTTGATTTTTATTTTAGAAAGATTTACTTTCCGTCCTTACAAGTTGCTATTAAAGAAATTTTTCTGATAATCTGTCTCCATTTTCGAGTGAAAGAAAAATATGATCGTAGATGTGTTTCCTTTCAAAAACATTGTTGATTGCTTTCAGAAAAAAATTTATTTAACTGCTTGACTAGATCTCCCAGAGCTTTCCTTGCAATCATCTATTTTCTTAAAATCTGCCTCTTTAGCTTGTATTTATTATATATTTACTTTGGCTACACTAAGAAGTCTATACAAATCTTAAACTGTGTAGTTTAGCCTTTAATTGCAGTATTGTCTTTTAAACATTTTTTGTATTATATGATCAATACTTGCTCTAAAATATTGTGCTCTATATAAATTATTGACTTACAGTCAATGTACTAATCAATCTGTGGAATATTTCAAAATTTATTTTGAAATGTGCTTAGTTCATACAAAACTATTTTCATATAGCATAAATTTTTAAATTGCCAGGAAAAAAAAATCAGCATTTCAAGAAGCATGTATAAAGCATCTAACAAAAGCTAACACATAGTAAACAGGGAAATGTTAATTTTCTTATTTATTCCTGCTTTATTAATTGGAAAGAACTAAATGGATTATGTAAAGTAGGATTTTAAAATGAATTAGATACAATGTGTAGAACATGAAAGTATAAAGTATTAAACATAAAGAGTATTTCGTAATGATAAAATACAACCTCTTCTCTCTAGAAATAACACAAATTAAGAGAACCACATCATAGAAAATATCTGTAGCTGATACATGGTTGCTGATGTACTTGCTAATAGAATCAATAATTAAGATGTGATATAGTTTTCTTTATAAACAGCATGGTAAACCTTTTTATATTAATTATATTTAAACGTTATATTAAAGTTTTTCCTCAAATTAATAGTTCATTTACAGAAAAAATTGCACATATACATGAAAACCCCCCATGCATATATGTTACAAATGTCCTTTTTACTTTACAGATATTACTTTCCAGAAGGGTGGAATAAAAGGCCGTTTTACATTTTAGTTGCAGAACATTTCTTAACATTTAACTAGTATACATCTCTAAGCAGTAATACAGAATCACTCTTTCTTATATGATTTTTCATGGATTAGACTGATAATGAAAATAACATACTAGATATAGGGCTAAATCATATATATCTTTACTTAAACTATACAGTCATTATAGAGTCATTATCAAATGATCAATCTTGTAGAAAATCCTGATATTCAATTATTCTCTCATAATGTTCCAACTTTCACATTTAATCTTATATAGAAATCATTAACTATAAAAAACTCAGTTCTTTAAAATCTATTTATAATTTTATGATCTGCTAACCAATAAACCAAAAAATGGCTCTAGCTAAGATTCCTTTACTCTTTTTCTGACTATATATTTGTTTTATTAAAAGAAAAATGTGGTGTTGGAATGAATCTTCATAACTTATCAAAGAACTAAATATTATACCCATTTGTTTTATTTTGTTTGTTCTATATATACACATGTACATATATATATATACACGTATGCCTCAGAATCCCTAGTATTCATTTTTTCTAAAATATATTTTCCTATTATTCTTCTATTTTATTTAAAACTGTTCTTTGTTGCAGTAGAAAGGTATAATCATAATGAGTTCATACAATTTAGATAAATATTCTTCTGTTCAGGAAGACGAAACTAAAAGGTGGAATTTATTATTTAATTCGAGATAATAAAAAAATGTGTAAAATTATTATTTTACTTTAGCCCACCATTACTAGAAATAGTCCCTGTACTTATCTTTTTTCACAAAACTATTTGTGCATGCTAAAACTATGATTCTCATCTGATTAAGTTTTTTGATAAGGGAGATATAAAATAAAATCTGTATACATATATTTGAATATGAAACACCATATACATGATAGAATATACTATGAAAAATATTTTCTTGACTTTTTTAACCCAAACCTAACTGAATATAATTTTCCAAGTGCATTTAAACAAAAGCAATTATATTTTTCATAAGAAATAGTAAGTGCTTTCACTTATTTAACAAAATCAGATATTGTACTAGGTACTTGGGATAGAATGATGACCCAAACATGCTCTCAGGTCACTTACAATGGAGTGCACGTGTGAGTTTCTATACAGATCACCAATTAAATGATTACAAAACCACCTAATTTTTAAAAATGTAGTCTGTAAAAATACATATCTTAGTAAAATTAAGGAGCTTTTTATTTAGTTATTGTCAATTGGGTAATACATTTCTTTCTAAAAAGTTTAAAATATGTTTTTCAGGGCCAGGCGCGGTGGCTCACGCCTGTAATCCTAGCACTCTGGGAGGCCGAGATGGGCAGATTGTTTGAGTTCAGGAGTTCGAAATCAGCCTGAGCAAGAGCAAGACCCCGTCTCTACTAAATTAGAAAGAAATTAATTGGACAACTAAAAATACATAGAAAAAATTAGCCGGGCATGGTGGCGCATGACTGGAGTCCCCCGCTACTCGGGAGGCTGAGGCAGAAGGATTGCTTGAGCCCAGGAGTCTGAGGTTGCTGTGAGCTAGGCTGACGCCACGGCACTCTAGCCTGGGCAAAAAGAGTGAGGCTCTGTCTCAAAAAAAAAAAAATATATGTTTTTCACCAATATTGGGTATATTTATATTGTAATGTTAGTCTTTGAAAATATTTTACATTCTTTCACAATTTGAACTTTAAATCAATGGATATGTGTCTCCATTCTCAATTCATTCAAATAAAATGCCCCAAACATTTTTAAACTATTTAATGTTGTGTAAAATTTTATTTCACTATGTTTTCAACATCACCATTGAAACTCTATAAGAAAATATCATTCTATATCATGTAACAACTGAAAACATTAGAATGTCAAAATTGAAAGAACATTGTTATTTTTTCAGTCTTTGAAACATCCTTC
>CAUYSK010065490.1:0-11848 GCA_963575035.1 Avahi laniger
TCACCACTATCTAATTCCAGAACATTTTCATCATCCCCTAAAAAACTTCATACTTGGTAGCAGTCACTCCCAACTTCTTCCTCCCCCCAGAGCCTGACAATCCCTAATCTACTTTCCATCTCTCCGGATCTGCCTAGACAAACTGAAATATGTAGATTTCATATAAATGGGTATCATATAATATGTGGTCTTTTGTGATTGGCTTCTTTCATTTAACATGATGTTTTCAAGGTTCACCTATGTTTCAGCATGTGCCACTATTTCATTCCTTTTTATAGCCTAGTAATATTCAATTATATGGATATGCCCCATTTTGTTTGCTCATTTATCAGTTGATAGAAGTTTGAATTGTTTCCACTTTTTAGCTACTAGGAATAATGCTGCTGTGAGCATTCATGTCCAGGTTTTACGTGAATGGGTACTTCCATTTCTCTTAGGTAGATACCTAGGAGCAGAACGTCTAGGTCAGATGGTTATGTTAACATTTTGAGGAATTTACAAACTGTTAAACAAAGTGGCCACATTGCTCATTTTTGCAAAAAAGAAACCTAAAAGGATAAATTAGAAATTAATTTTAGAAAATACTTACCTGTAGAAGGCAGGAGAGAGGGGGAGGATAAAGTGTGGAAAGGATTGAGATGGGAGTGAAACCTCACGGAATTTACCTTTTTTATATAGTTTTGAATTTGGGGCCATGTAAGTGCCTTTACATATTTAAATAACAAAATTATACCACAAAGTGCAGAAAGAGCAAATAGCATAATTGAAAACAAATGAAGCATGAGCCCAATTATATGTAAATTTGGTAATACGACCACACACACAAAAATCATTTCAAGTGATTTTTAAACATTGTACAAAATATCATATATTCTTAGTGGGATATACTGTAGGTCAGAAAGAATGACAAAGAGATAATAAACTTTCATGCACTTTATTTTTATCAGTAATACCGATATTGTAACTTATAAATAAGTTTAAATATACTATCAAACAGAGCAAATAAGGTAAATATGCTATTATGATTAGGAACTAAGATTTTCAGTGTAAAAGAAAAGACACAAATATAGAAATCAAAGGAAAGCTATAATGTTAAATTTGAATTGGAAATATCGACACAGACTCATGACTTTTGAACGCGGTCCACCAAGAGACCTAGGAGTATTGACACGTCAGCAGCAACAAGCACCCTGAGCCTCCAAATCTTCATTGGTAAATACCATTCCCTGCAGGAAGCAGGGCGCCTTGGAGAAATAGCTAATTCCACATCAGAGGCAGGGAGCAATATACAGTGAGTCAGAGGTACTTTACTGTGTTGGAGAGTAAGGAGACAATCAAAGATTAATGAGGAGATGGGAGCTGTCAAAAGTAAACAGATGCCAATTGGAAAGGGGGTCCACTGGCCAAATTTGGGACAAACTAGGCATTCGAAAGAATAGTGGCTGTATAGTGTTGATTATAAACAGTGAATAAATAGAAATCAGTGAATCCACAGTGATACTCTAAAAATATTTTAAAGACATTTGCTACCTTTGGAGGTGATTGTTACACCAAATCCTTACTCTGATAAAATGTAACTAAAGAAATAATTAAGCATTTATCCTATATTCTATGTTCTTATCTTCTCAAAAGGAACTATAGTTTTTATCTTCAATTGATAAGTAAAAGCTTTTCTTTTCAGAATAAATGGAGGATGAACTTTAAAGTTTGAAAACTTATCATTCATAGAAATTCCAAAGTATCACCCCACAGATTATGTGCTAATTATAAGGGGAGACATACTTTTATAATGGTGACATCTACAGGTCATCACTTCAAGCAAGTGACCAAACTTGGCATCAGTGAGAGTGGGAGAATTTATTACTATGTACCTCCTGATGTGATCCACTGTGAATTCTACAGCTTCACCTATGAAGTGTTCTTGCCAAAACTGGATCTAACCAAGCCCTTACAACTAACTTTCAGTGAGATGAAATACAGGAGATAGAGAAATAACTTAGTTGACATCACAAGGAAAATACAAATTCAGAATATGAGGCATTCTATAAAACAACATTCTTTAAAAATTCTTTAAAAATTCATTTTCATGGGGAAAAAAGGTATATGGCAGTTGTCAGTTTTAGATGAAAAGAGACTCAAAAGCCATAGCCATTAATGTATGATTTTTCAATGAATCCTGGTTTGAAAAATTAGCTATCAATGCTATTTGGAAGAAATAACAGTTGAGGAAATTTGAATATGAACTGGATGCCAGATGTTAGTAGGGAACTGTTATTTTTCCTGGGTGTGTTGTTTTGTCAGAAAATGTCCTTAATCTTAGGACAGCCATGTTGACATGATTCCAGATAGATCATCAAACATATAACTATTTTTATAAAAATCACATAAACATGAGAAATATGAAGCAAAAATTTCAAAAATGTTAACAATTGTTGACTCTATCTGTTGTTACATAGATATGTTATTCTTTCAATTTATCTGACTGAAATTTTTCATTTAAAAAAAAGTTGGGAAAAGAAAACTATTTAACCAAGAAATCAAGCCAAACCAATAGTAATCAAAACAAAAAGCTTGGAAATAGAAAAATTCAAGTAAAGGGATTGGGATAATTAAGTTATTACATTTACTATACTGAAATATAGAACTGGGATTAAATAATTATAGGAATTTCAGTTACTTTACTGAACATAAATGTGAAAAACTTTAACATGTAAAACTGTAATCGATAAAATTCACAGTGTTAGGAGAGGAGGAGAAAAGACACACAAGAGAAAGTTCTCTCATCCTTGGTAGCAGCAAATCAATAGATATGTGTGTAGTTGAAGGAGCAGAAGAAGGAAGAGGACTTGAAAAAATATAATGACCTCAACGTTTTTATATTTTCTGAATTTTTCCTTATCTTTTCAGGGAGATAATGGTATCTCTTGTGGTGAAGAAACAAGTTTTGGATATTCGGAAATTCCTTCAGTTTCATTTCATTTTCTTTTTCTCCAGCTCAATTCAAATAAAACCATATTGAGTACATTTTGTCAAGATGCCATGTGTTGTGAATTCTTGTTTTTCTGAAAGCTTGTCAATATATCTCAATTCCTACCTGCACGTGCACATGAGATGCCTGAGGAGCCGTTTGCTAAATATTGGCAGCACTTATTTCTAGAATGTAACTTTAAAATGTTTCCTTTTCTTTCTGTGTTTTTCTACATTGCCTAAATTTTTATAATAATCATAGGTTCTTTTTTTCAAAACAAGTCATTGTCACAAAAACAAGAGAAAAGCTTTGATTTACAAACTGTTAGCACCAATTATCTCTGTTAGGTATGATTATGGATACTTTTTAATTTTCTCCTCATTGCTAATCTATACTTTGTAATTTTCCCAAAATGAATATATAGATGTATTTAAGTTTTCTAATTTTCCTAAGCATTGATATTAAAATCACTCCATACTGGTCTCACTGGCTAGCATACTATAAAGTTTACATCTCCTTTGGTCCTTTTCCGCTCTATCTCTCTCTCTCTCCCCCCACCCGCTAATCTCAGGTTCCACAGACTCTTCTGTCCTTCCTCTTCCTCCAGTGCCCCAGGTGAGGTTCTCATCTGTTCCTCATATCTAACATTAATTGTATATAACATTACAGAGCTTCCCACACCTGGTCTTCTTTCAGTAGGATCTAATTGCGCTACCCAACATGTGTGCATTATATTAACAAGCCCCTGAGTTTCTTATCCTATTAATAAGATTTCTTATTCTATTTCCAAAAAAATCAATGAGCCCCTAATTTTAATTTTAACTATAACCTCAGCCCTCTCTCTGGAGTTTCTCCCTCCAAATATACCATCCTCTTCTTAGGTTTCTTATTTAACAACAACAAAAACAAAACTTTCTTCAGCTTTTAAATCAAGGTGGACGCATCATTTGGAGAAAAACGTCATAATAAAATTGAATTTTATTCCAGAAGTGGCCATTGGAAGATTCATTTTAAAAGAGCTAATAAATACAAAAGAACAAAAGGTCAGACGAGGAGCATGAATGAGTTCAACAACCGATTTTTTCCCTTTTCCATTTGTAGTTTGGGCATCACACAAGATGGCGCACTAGCATGGACTATCGCATCCCTTGCTGTCAAATTCACCCCTAGAGAAATGACAGTGATGCATAAACTGTGAGAAACCCCTGGACAGACTGAAGGCTATGACCTGGTGGCTTGGGTGGGGGCTGTGGCAGCATCGCAGCACAAACAACAGTCTGCTACAACATAGAAGAACTTTTAAATTCTACTCTTGCCCACTCTTCCCCTCTGCCTTAAGAAGAGCATTCCTGCCCATTGCCATTGTGATGGGCAACAGCCCAAACTGCCTGGGACCTATGGAGTCACATCCAAGGAGCGCGAGGAGTGCAGGAATCTCACCGGGGTGGACAATGATGAAAACAGGCACAAACTGGTCAGCTACCCTAAGACATTTATTCCCACACCCCTTCTCTCCCCACGGCTAGGTTAGTGCATTGCAATCCACAACCTCTTCCCAGTACAGCTTCTAAGAGTTTAACAGCTAGTTGTCCGGATGGCAATTTTGTAATGCATGAGGCTCTCATCCTGAGTCTCATCCCTACCTCTTCCCTAAGCGCACCAAAAGGGACAAGGACTAGGATCTGGCTTTTAGTCCTTAAGCCAATACCAAACGCATTCCCCAGGAGAACATGTCTCACAGGTCAAAATAATTGGACACTTGAAAAATAAACCACTAAAAAATAATCAACAACATATATAATGTATACATAATACATGTAGTAAATAAATAATGAACATACACCATGCGAAGTGGAATGACTGCAACAGAACAACAATTTTAAATAAGCACAATAAATGTCCTCAAAGAAATGTTTCCTTCAAAGCAGAAAAAAATCACTTAAAAAGGAATGAAATGAAAAGATTAGCTATGAAAAATACAATAGTTGAAATAAAGAACACAATATGTGGGACGACTGGCATATAGTCTTGAGCAGACAGTTCAAGAAAGAACTAGTAATGGAGATTTAAGATCTCATTTAGGAAAGAGATGACCCATCATCGGTTAGTTTTTAGATTTGAAAAGGTTTTTGTGGTTAGAAATTTGTTTTGAGTCCCAGAAGTTTAAAGGTAGAAGAGACCTCAGTGATGTTTCACATTTTTATTTTGGAAAGACGAGCAAATGAGGTTTGGATTATAAAGCAGATTAGGCAGAGTTAAAGCTAAAACACATATATTTAAACGCTCTCTAGGATGCCACACTAGTTTTAAAACTAAAGAGACAGAATGATAGATTTTTAGAGCTAAAATCTTATCAAACTCCTTAACATTACACATGAGAAAACTAAGGCCCAAAAGGGTTAAATAATTTGTCCAAAATAATAAAGCCAATTGGTGATGGAGGAAGAACAAGATCTAGGTCTTCTGATAAGCCCAGTTCTCTACACTAACCCTTTCTAATTATTCCAGAATCGGCATTTTCAGAAAGATGAACTGTCATCACATGTGGATTAGTGATACGCTCAAAAAAGGATTCTATAGTTAAGTTTGGGATCAAACATCAAACAAGGTCTAGCATTTACTTACTGCAGGACTTCTTCAAGCCTCGACATGTGTAAGCATATGGTGACTCCCTGAGGACACTCTAGCATGCCACATTAGTCACAGAACTGGAGCCCAATTCCAGAAAACACTTTCCAAACGTGACTGATAATCCTATACAGACAGTTGGATCCTGAAGCTTTGAGGACTGATATTTGATTTTGTAAATTTCATATTCCTATCTCCCTCTCTTTCTCTCTCTCTCTCCCTCCCTCTCATGCACACGCACACATACACACACACACACACACACCAGCCAACCCTACATATCTCCAGAACATTCATCTGACCTTTTGCAGACGACAAAGAGCAGACAAGATCTGGAGACTGTCACAGATAATCACAGTCGCATTTTGGATGTGGACTCCTAGCTTCAAAGCCTGGGAGGTTTGTCTTAGATCTCCTCATCAAAAGCAGGTAGCCAGAGAAAAGCACTGGGCTTCAGGTCGGGGACATGGGTCACCATTGCCTTACCTGGAAATGGGATTATAATTCCTTCCCTGTTGTCTCCTAGGATTGCTGTGAGAATGAAATGAGATAATACACGCAGAAGCACATTTTAAACTATAGCATGACTAGCAAACGTACGTAGACAGGTGTTGCATTGTGTGCGAGCCAAATTTTATAAACATGAAACACCAAGGTGGTCTTGAGGACCTGCCCTTCCCCCCATTAGTAACAGATGTTCCACATCCTTCCTCTCTTGGCTTGAACACTGACAACTCTATTGGAATAGGGAAGCTGCCCAGATGTTCTCAGGATGCTTAACCTTCTCACCTCTACCATCTACTCTCCTGGCCAGTTACTGGATCATGAGGATGTTTAATTCTCTGTATTAAAGAGCTAGAGAGCAAAGAAAGTCCAGTTTCCTGTGTTGTCTCCCCAGAAACTAAACACTATCTGGGCCTCCCTTTCCCCTTACATCTGGACTCAGGCCCCCTATATCATCTGCAGAATCTTCCTACCCCACTCAATCATGACAGTGCCTACAATTCATTTTTTTAAGTAAATAATTACCTTCTCTGTTTCTTACCTCCTTCAAAATGCAAATACATATAAGAGGAGAGAGGAGATTGAGTGTTTAATATCAGACTGTGCATGAGCAAGTTAGTGTTTCCTCCTGCCCCAGAAATGGAACAGAGTGAAGACGTAGTAGAAAGAGTAAGAGCTTTTTGGTCAAAAAGGCCTGGATTGCAGGATTCCACTATTTCATGATTCTGTGATCTGAGACAAATATCTTCATCTGTAAACCGGGGTTACTCATTATACTTCAATGGATTCTTGCGAAAATTAAAGGAGAGGTGGTAATAAAAAGTAATGGATACAGGATTGTTGCTAACTATTTGTTTCTCCTCATGTGCACACCCCATCAGAGTTTTGAGGGCCTGAAGGTGGCTTAATTTGTCAGAGGGAAAGGATCCTGGAAGGCCACAGAAAGTCATTTAAAAATAGTTGTATTTTTGTAATAGTTGTAATTTTTGTAATCGGTATTAATCAGGGCAGACACACTACCGTAACAAACAACTGTAAAGTATCAGAGTTTCAATGTAATAGAAGCTCATTTCTTGCTTGGGCCACAGTGCAGTGCTGTTCTGGATGATGCTGTGCTTTACAGCCATCCAGGACCAAGGCTCTTCCAGGGGGGCTTCTGTCTCTGAGCAGGGGACAAAGGCAGAGTGAGAGCATGGAGGTTTGTGTAGATGATTTTCCTCCCACCCTCATTCCTCTGGCCTCACTCAACTGCAGGAGAGACTGGGAAATGTATTTTACTGGGCTTCCCAGTGGGAAAAGGAAAAGTTTAGTGAACCAATAGCACAGACAGAAGGCTCTGGAGAGCCAGAAGTCCTGGAGAACAAATAAAGTTCTTCTGATACAAATGACTTTGCTGTTGGAAAGCTGCAAACAACTCAAAATGTATGTTTCAATGTAGAAAAAGACAAAGACAATGACGAGAAGGGGAAGAAAGTCTGGTAGCCCAAGAGGCTGCTAATTAGTGCTGTGGAGTTGTAGGAGAGTTTCCTCTGCAGATCCCATGCCCCACCTACAGCCTGAGACTCAGTTTCCCTGGTTTGGGACCACATCTGTTTAATTACCTCCTACACCTCTAACGTAAAGTTTAATTCTTTTATATTTGTTCAGATCCAGAAGCTGATAAGTACTCTGTAAATATAAAGCTTTCTATCTCTGCTAAGTAAATGTTCATTTGGGGGAACTCACACTGGAAAGGGTTAACTGAAGCTGCAAATCCAAATTAAACCAAAGAAAAAAACTTTAAAATTACACATCTTGCATAGACCAACTCATATTTAACTAAGTCTTCTTCAAATATACATGCTATTGCTAAGATTATCGAGTCTATTGAAGATTTTTCACTATATGAAATTTTAGGTTTCATTGTCAATCAAAATAAATTCAAATTCCATATATAAATACAAGGTTACCAGGTATATATTTAGTTGTTCTGTATAGTAATAACTGCTTTCTTGACCCTGTGTCCTCTTTAATCCACTACCCCATTTTTCTGCTTCTCTTTATAGCAAAACTCCTCCAAAGAGTTGTCTCTACTTCCCGTATCTGTGTCTTCTCCTCCTCTTCTTTCCTCCTCCCCCTCCTCCCACAGAAGTGATCTTAGTGAGGCCACCAGAGACCATCACATTTCCAAACCCAAGGGCCAATTTTCAGCTCTCTTCTTATTTGACAAGCTAATCACTCCCTCCTTCTGGAAACACTTTCTTCACTCAGCTTCCAGCACGCCACACTCTCTTGGTTTTTCTACTTCACTGATTTGTCCTCATTTTCCTTTACTTTGGTTTCTCCTCATCCTCCTGATCTTTAAATATTACAGTGCCCCCAGGGCTCAGGACTCTTTTCTTCTTTATTTATAGTCACTGTCTTTGTGATCACATCTAGTCCTCTATTGTTAAATAGGTCCCCCAAATTCATGTGCTGGAAACTTAATCCCCAGTGCCAGAGTGCTGGAAGGTGGGGCCTTTGGGGACGTGTTTAGGTCACGAGGGCTCTGCCATCATGAATGGATCGACGCCACTAGAAATAGGGCTTGTGGGAGTGGGTTTGCTCTCCCCTGCCCTTCTGCTTTCTACCATGCGAAGACACAGCAAGAAGATCCTCATCAGATGCTGGTGCCTTGATTTTGGACTTCCCAGTCTCCAGAATTGTGAAAAATAAATTTCTGTTCTTTATGAATTACCCAGTCTCAGGTATTCTATTATAGTAGCACAAAATGGGCTAAAACAATCATCTGTAAAATAATGACTCTCAAATTTATATCTCCAGACAGGATGTCTGCAGTCCTTAAACTCAGGCTCCTATCATCACTCCCTACTAGACATCTAGATGTCCCTACTAGACATCTAGGATATGTCAATCTTAACACATCCCAAACCAAACCCCTGATTCCCTACCCTTTCTAAAACCTGCACCTCCCTGAGTCTTTCCTGTCTCATTAAATGTCAAGTGTATTCTTCTAATTTCTCAGGCCAGAAACCCTGGACCACCTTTGACTTCTCTCTCTCTCTCTCTCTTTCTCTCCCTCTCTCATACCCTGCATAAAGTCTGTTAGCAAATTCCATCATCTTTATGTTCAAAATATTTCCAGAATCTGGTCACAGCTCACCAACTCCACCACTCTGTCTGAGTTCAAGCCATCATTAAACCTTTCCTGGATATTTGCAAACACCTCCTCATTTGGCCTCCACACTTCTTCCATTACAGGCTATTCTGCATACAGCAGACCATGGAGAGCTGTGAGCTAGATCATATTACTTCCCTCTGAAAACCCCCATCATGGCTAAGGAAAAGTCCAAATTCTTACGATTGCCTTCAAGACTCTACACAGTCTGGCTCCCCAACCACGTCTCTGACTTCTTCTACCACTTTTCCCCTTGTCCACCTCACTCCAGCCACTCTGACCTCCCTGCTGTTACCTGAGCAGGTCAAGCACATGCTGCCTCAGACCTTTGTCATTTGCCTGGAGAGCTTTTCCTCAGATATCTACAGGGCTTACGCCCATGCTTTTGTTCAGATCTACTCAAATGTTAGCTTCCCTGACCACCCTATGTAAAGCAGCAAACCCCCAATGCCTCCAGCACTCATTGTCCTCATAAAACTGCTCTGCTTTTTCCAATAGCACTTTTTACTACCTAAGATATTCTATTTTAATGTTAATTGTCTGTCTTTTCCCACAAGAATGTATGCTCCATAAAAAAGAGAAATGTTATTTTTTCTGTTCGCCACTATCTGCAGTGCTTTGAATAGTGCCTGGCACACAATAGGCCCAGAATGACATTGAATGAATGGAAGAGTCTATTACATGCTATAAATGGTGTATAGCATAGGCATATAGATCTTCAAATTATATCCCATTAAATACGCATCATAACTTCCACTTCCAGGAAGGTGAAGTAAACATATTTTTCCCCTATTCCTCCTTCCACATACAACTAAGTCCCTGAACATTATGTATAAAGCAAACATAAGAAGGTTCTGAGAGGTAGAGAGAACAAGGCACACAGGGCTAGAGACATTGGAACTCGAAGAAAAACAAAGCAGTAAGTTTCTTGGGATCCCCCACAGACATGCACTGTTATACCCCAAAAGGTTTCTTTTTCCTGGAAATTTCCCAGCATTCAAGTCTTTCCCTTTCTCTTAACAGAACCTACCATTCCTTTGTCCCAGTCCTTCAGGATATTCTACTCCCCATTATCTTCTAAATGATAGCAAAAACCTCTGGCCAACAATCTTTTAGAAGTGGAGTACCACATGCTTAGCATCTGTCATTAGTACATTTGCAACTGATCTTAAGATAATGGGAAAGAGATCCAACTATCCTCCCCCAAAAAATCTCTCACCTCAGTCTAGATGACTGAAGATAAACATTATCTCCTGAAAGAAAGTGGAGCCTATCACTCATTCATGCTTCACACGGTTACTTTAATCCAATAGTAATTGAATGACACTCACTCTACCCAATGTCGACTCCACTGTGAGAATAAGAACTGTGATTGTGGAGCAGAGAGTCGAGTTTGGCAACTAGAAACACTTAGAGAAAGGAGAGCCCTAGGAGTAGTTTTTCCATGTGAAGATTCTCTGCAGTATTTGGTATCCCCAGGAACATTAAGGCCCTACTTTAGTGACAAGAGAAGCAGTTAGAAAAGAACCCTAAAATGAATGTGGAAAAACAGAAAGATCATTTCCCCTGAAGGCTTGATGGTCACCTTGCATGTTGAGAATGATCTCACACGGTGACTTTGGCTCATTCCCTCCAAGGTTCAGGTGAGGAATAGTTGCTGATGCTGTATTTCATGTTGCCTCTCCCTAGGATCTATTTGTATTTTTTACCTGGCTTTCTGGAAACACATTGGCTTAGAACACAGAATTTACTTGAATGGTAGGAATTTCAGACATGTTTCAGGGCCACAGGAAAGAGACGTCAGGACAGATGGTTCTTTGGTACCAATCAGATTGTGTTCAGGTAGGCTTATTCTGTTTATGTGCCCTGGTGATGGATGGTCCTAATAAGAAGCCACCTATCCTGATTCTGTGTGTGTGTGTGTGTGTGTGTGTGTGTGTGTGTGTATGTGTGTGTGTATCTGTTGTGTGTATAAATGCTGGGCCAGTGAAAAATCTGAAGCTCACAGAGAGAAGGTAACTTGCCTAAGGCCACACAGCTACAAAGCACAAGGTCCTTTGCTTCAAAATAACTCACTCAGCCAGGCACGGTGGCTCACGCCTGTAATCCCAGTACTTTGGGAGGCTGAGGTGGGAGGATTGCTTAAGGCCAGGAGTTCGAGATCCACCTGAGCAACATAGAGAGATCCCCATCTCACAAAAAATAATTTTAAAAAATCTTTCATCTCCCAACATATACAATTAGGGGGGAAAAAATCTCAGATGCCCTTCAGAAGAATCCAGGTCTGAATATTACTCAATCATAGGAAACGACAGTGATCTAGCACCTCTTATACTATCCAGGATTAAACTTAAGCCCATTATCCAAAGCTAGGTACCACAAAATCCGAAGAATGGGCTTCACTTGTGCTCGCCATCAAATTGGTACTAACTGATGAGCACTAGGATGCTCACGTGGCAGTAATACTCTCCAGGGATTAGGGAGATGGGGGGCCTAAACCTGCAACTAAAGGACATGGGGAGCATTGTAAGGGGGAAGGGCATGCCTCTAACCCTCACTTGGGTGAGGCAAAGACATAAAGTGTAACCATA
>CAUYSK010065491.1:0-38453 GCA_963575035.1 Avahi laniger
AAAATAGAAAAAATTAGCCGGGCATGGTGGTGCGCGCCTTATAGTCCCAGCTACTCGGGAGGCTGAGGCAGGAGGATCCCTTGAGCCCAGGAGTTTGAGGTTGCTGTGAGCTAGGCTGACGCCACGGCACTCACTCTAGCCTGAGCAACAAAGCGAGACTCTGTCTCAAAAACAAAAAAAAAAAAAAAAAAAAAAGAAAACTGCCAATTTTCCTCCTTCAGGATCCTCAAACAGTGCATCTTCCAGGTTCAGACATAAAGCCCTAGGGCCAACCATGGTCTAAGTGTATAGTTTCAAGGAGAGAAGAGTGGAATTGACATGTGTTAACAATATTACCTTCCCACTTTCTAGCACTTCACATTAATTTTAGCCATTTTTGGACACGTGTTCACATCTTTTTTTATAATATGTGATCCTACTCACTTAGGTTGTACTAGTCCCTACAGACGCAACAATTCTAGAAGAGATATTAGAAATGCTTATAAGAGTTACCATTCATTTCTCCACATCACCCAAAACCTCTCATATTTTAGGTCTTAAGTTAGGCACCATTGGGAAAACGTTCTTGGACAGTTGGGGCCGGTAGCCCCTCCCCAGTGCTCCCATGGCACCCTGTTTTACTCCTACTATTTAAAGTGTTTTGCAGTTGTTTTCAGAGTTGGATTTCCCCACCAGTACTTAAGTTTTCAGATGGCAAAAAAGCAACAAGAGTGCCTTTCTTGTTCCTTTTTATATCTCCAGGATCTGTCACGAACTAGACTCTCAAATATCTGTTGAATAGAGGGAAGAATAAATGACTATCTGGATGAATGAATAAATGAAGTTATATTTAATCCCTTTTCATGATTGGACACATGGAATTGTAGATGTTAATAACTCAAAAGTCACCTACCTACTTACTTGTTGATGGTCATATGACTAGAATGAGTAAATAATTACATTTCACTGGCAAAATAAAATCATCAGACTTATAATAACAATTTAATTTTGAAAGACAAAAAAGGTCCCTTTCTCTGGAAAAATGCATCTAGTTATATCTGATGCCTTCTTAAACCTATCTGATTAATATTTCCCAAAAACTTCTTAGAAAAATATTAAATGCTCTTATGCTGTTACTTTAAAATTAGATGCCTATAAAAACATGCTGAAATTTGTATTCCTGAGGAAAATCCATATATCTACATTATTAATTAGTGTAGAAAAGTCTATCAGAGAGTGCTCTAAATGGCTTTTATTCCTATGTATCATGGACTTTTGTTTATATTTATTTTGATGTTTAAAAAAAAGGGGCAATAATAATATTCTTAAGGAGACTCAGAAATCACTATTTTCTAGGTTCTTTATAATTATTTTATATATTGAAAGTTTATTTTCTTCTGAGAACTACTGAAAAAATAAAACCAAACTAAAGTCACCAAATAAACTTCACATTCAATCTGTACTTTGATTCCTTAAAATAACAAGAGGGAAACTGTTTCTAAACTCAATGACTAAGAGTTTCTGTTAAAAGAAATCCATCTGTTGGTTGGGCAATTGAAGAAAATATGAACACTTTTAAAGAAAAGACAGAAAACTGGAAAAGTTCTAAGTAAAATATGATTACAAAAGAAACTAATCAAAATAAAGTAAAATTTTATATTTAGCAAAGCACTGTGTGGAATTGGTGTACAGATGCAGTTATGGCAGCAGATTGGACATTGATTGCACTTCCCAGCAGGGAAGAATAATGAGAAAATTACTAAACTGAGGTTTGATTTGCCCTTGTGTTTTAACTTCAAATTCTTTGCAGTGGTGGGACAGATAATGCTAAAAAAAAAAAAAAAAAAAAAAAAAATGACTCTATGTCTCTTATTAGAAATTTAAACATAATTGTGAAATTAATTTCCTTATGTTAATTTATAAAATTAATTTCCTACTAGCAAAGTCAGACTGCCTACCTGTATCTCTTAATGATAATAGCAGTCAATAAGAATTGTGAATAATATGATAGTGATTAAAACTGTCAATTGTTTATAGCAGGTTTTCAAATAAAATTTCATTCAAAGTCATTTTTTAAAATGTTAATGAGAAAAAAGTCAATAGCTGGTCAGGGCCATTGACTGTATGATGTGTGCATGTTCTCCCCAAGCCTTTGTGGCTTTTCTTTGGGTCCTCCAGTTTCCCTACATTCCAAAGATATGCACATTAGGTTCACTGGCCTGTCTATGTGGTCCCCTTCTGAGTTAGTGTGTGTGTGTGTGTGTGTGTGTGTGTGTGTGTTGCCCTGTGATGAGATGGCATCCCATCCAGGAGTGGTTTGCACCTGGCACCCTGAGCTGTCAAGATGGGTTCTGGCTACCCAGGATCCCAAACTGGAATAAGCGGGTTAGAAAATAAATGAATGAATGAAGACAAATTATTGTAAAATAAAAATTCATAAAGCATATGATGATCATACAAATGTACAACAATAAACAATAAACTAAGAAAGTGCTCAGCCAGCTGCCATATTGATTCTTGTATGTTTTGGAACTGTGTGGTGGTAGGAAGGGCTATTTGTAATTTTTACTTTGCAAACATTAACTTCTTGATTTAACCTGCCATCTCAGTGACTGCAGTCACTCACTGATTTAGCAAAAATTGGGTAAATAATTATCTTACTTTTTTATTAATCTTTATCAAATATATGCATAACTTAAATTTATTTCAATGTTTAATATTAGAAATGTTTTGAGTCTTCATTTGAAATTTTGGTGATGTTTTTGTGAGCAGAAATATGCCATAGGAACTTAACTCTGGGTTATGTCAATTAGTCTATGGTAAAATTAATTTTGTTATTATCTTTTCACTTAAAGTTATGGTTTCCAAGAACCTATTAATGATTCTAAGTGAGGACTTACTGCATTGCTAAATTCATGATCCAAGACTTTTCTTTGAAAAGTGAAATGAAATTATTGCAAGAATAACATATATAATTTAGCAAAAATTGGAATATGAGTATTTAGAAAAAGAAAATGAGAAGTAAAAACTTCTTTGTGATTATAATGGTAAATTTAAAAAATCCATTGTCTTTTCTACCTTTTTATGTTTTGGCAATGATACAGTTGTGAAAACCAGGACCCAAGAATCTCATGACTATTACAGTCAAACATAAAACATCAGTAGAGGGGAGGCAACCAAGATGGCAGACTAGAAGCAGCCTGCACATCTTGTTCTCACAGAGGATAGAAAGTGGCAACTGGATATTCACCTTCAGATTCATTGTCTGAGAGACAGCACTGGAAATCAACAGAGGGAACAGGAGGCTCCCAAAGTGACAGAGAGGAAATAGAGGCTACCCACGAGGTACACAGGGAAGGCACCCACACATGGGGAAGGGAGAGAATCCTGGGGCTCCACACTTCCACCACTTTCACCATGGACATTGCTATCCGACCTGTGGGAGGGACCCTCCACTGCAGCAGCCTTCAGGATTGACAGAGGGAGCTGACTGAAGACTGCGCAGTGATGTTGCACTGGAGAGAAGGCACAGTGGGGACCCACTGGCTGGTGAACCCTGGACACTGTGGCTAGCACCAATTTGAGATCCCAGATCCAGAGCACTGCATCTACTCAGGGGTCAGAGCCATTGCTGCTGCCACTCTATCGCCCCTACCACGCCAAGGAAGGAGTCGGGAACCTGAGCACTCTTGTGAGTTCCGTAGGCAGGAGCTGTTCACCCCCGCTACTGCCAGGGAACCCGGGCAGGGCAAACATTTGGGCCGCCAAGGGCCAACATCACCTGCAGACTTGAGCAGGGCTGCACTCAAGCTGGTGTGGGCCGACAGTTGCCACCACTTGTGGACATGGATGGGGCTACCCTTAAACTGGCATGGGTGACAATCGTTGACACCCACAGTAGTGGGCGGGGCCACACTCACGCTGTTGTGGGGGATAATTGCTACTGCTGACAGAACGAGGTGAAGCAATCACTCACTCTGCAGCATGCAGACTGCCAGTGATAACCACAGGGGAACAGTGAGACTGGAAATGCAGGAAACCAGCACTGTTAAAATCTCACAATGCATCTGTCCCTCTCCTGGTGGGTCAATCTTCCAGAGTAGGACTCAAGTGCACCACCCAGAGACTTCTCCCTCTCTTCACTGAGTAGAAGAGTTCCCAGCAGAAGAAAACAGGTATACTGCAAACCTATCTGTGTTGATCTGAGAGAAGAGGTTTCGGATGAGAAGAAACCAGTGTAAGAACTCTGGCAACATGAAAAAACAAGCTGTTTTGACACCCACAAAGGATCACAGTAGTTCTCCAGTAACAGACTCCAACCAAAAGGAAATTGTCAAAATGTCAGATACGGAATTCAGAATATGGATAGAAAATAAAATCAATGGAATTGATGAAAAAGTTGAAAACCAACACAAAGAAACCAAAAAAGAAAAAAAAATTCAGGAAATGAATGAAAAATTCACTAAAGAGACAGATAGCATAACAAAAGATATAAAAGAACTTAAAGACATGAAAGAGTCATTTAAAAAATTTCAGAATGCAGCAGAACATTTTAACAACAGACTAGACCAAGTAGAAGAAAGAATTTGAGAGCTTGAAGATAAGGCTTTCAATTTAACCTAGTAAGTCAAAATGCAAAAAAAAAATGACTAAAAAAGAATGAATAAACACTTTGAGAAATATGGAACTATGTAAAATGAGCTAATATAAGAATCATAGGTAACCCTGAGGGAGAATTTAAAAAAAGCAAATAGCACGAAAAACCTATCGAAGGGAATAATTGAGGAAAATTTCCCTAGTATTGCTAGAGATTGAGACATCAGGAGCAAGATGGTCATTGAATAACTTGGAAAATTCATAGCAAATAGAATATCACCAAGACACATAGGCATCATTCTGGTTAAAGGCAAAGTGAAGGAGAAAATGGTACAAGCTAAAAAACAAAACAACAACAACAAAAAAAACCAAGAACTAATTTACAAATAAAAAAACCCATCAGACTAACAGCAACAACAGACTTCTCAGCAGAGACCTTAGAAGCCAGAAGGGATTGAGTTCTCATTTTTAGTATCCTTAAATAGAATAACTGTCAACCATGAATACTGCATCCTGCAAAACTAAGTTTCGTAAAGAGAAATAAAGTCTTTCCTGGACAGACACTAAGGGAATTTGTCACCGCTAGACCTGACTACAGGAAATCCTTAAAAGTGAAAATGAACAATCAGTAACCACCAGTGTAAAAACATCTGAAAATTAAAGCTCATAGCTTTTATTAAACAGCAACACAAGGAGAACAGCAAGGCAACTAAGTATCACTCAACATGATGAACAGAACAGTACTTCACAAATCAGTAGTAACACACAATGTTAACAGTCTTAATACTCCACTCATAAGATATAGATCAGCTGAATGCATGAAAAAAAAACAAAACACAACCCAAATATATATTATCTCCAAGAAACCCATCTAACTCAAAAGGATTTTCATATATTCAAGGTAAAGGGATGAAAAATTCCATGCAAAAGCAGCAGAAGTAGCTATTCTTATATCAGATAAAATAGAATTTAAATCGACAATGGATAAAAAATAAGATAAAGATGGCCATGATATAATGATAAAGGGAGAAATTCAGCAAGAAGATATAACAATGCTAAACACATATGGACCTAACACAGGAGCTTGCAGATTCACAAAACAAATTCTGCTAGATCTAAGCAAAGAAAAAACAGCAGCATCATAATAGCCACGAACTTCCACACTCTGCTGACAAAATTGTATGGACCATTGAAGAAGAAAATCAACAGAGAAACACTAAACTTAAATGGGACTCTAGACCAAATGGACTTAGCAGGTATATACAGAACATTCTACCTAAAAACTACAGAATATACATTTCTCTCATCAGCACATTGAACATTTTTCAGAATAGATCATATGTTAGGCCACAAAACAAGTCTCATCAAATTCAGAAAAATTGAAATTATACCACATTTCTTCTCAGACCAGTTTTCTTCGTTTGGCCTGACTGAAGGTTTGAGCTTGGTAGAGAGGGTATAAAAATTCTCTTGACTATAAATCTAGAATAAAAATGTTTAGTCTCATTTACCAATAATAAACCTGACAATAAAAAAAAAAATTCGGTGAAAAAAACAATTTCAGCTGGTTCTGAATTCAGGAAGTAAAGAATCTTCACACTGATCATTCTTAGCAGACACTTGTTTCTATCATTTGTAGCTGGCTATTCATTTTAGTCTCAAAAATGAATCTTTTTTTATGATGAACTCTCAAAACTTTAGTACCTAAATGGAAAATGAAATAAATAAAACTATGTGTGAGATGAGGAACTATCCTGGACATTATAGTTTAGATTACAATTGGTACAGATTTTTCTTTCCAAGAACTATACTTCTCATGCTGTATGTCATTTGATTAGTTAATATTCTTCAAATAAGATGATGAAATAGTAAACATTACAATAGAAATCCAGGACAAATTACATTATCTATACATTCTTATTAGATTGTCATAGAATTAAACACCCTTTATTTTAAAATAAGAATTGATCTCCAAAATTATGTTTATCAAATATATATTCTGTAGCAAGGGAATATATTCTATAGCAAGGAAATAATTTTACAAAATCCACCAACATCCACAAAATTTTAAAACACTCCTAAGAAATCAGTGCAGGTTATTGATGAATTAAAGTGGCATAGAGCCAGAGAAAATTCTATGACCAACCCATTCTTCCTCCCATCCCTTCATAAAGCACAGAACAGAATACCTAAGCATAACTCCAGATAGTATCTCTCTCACTGATGGCAAACAAACCAAACAATTCAATGTCTTATCAGTTACTGAAGTTATTTCTCAGTCATCTATTAATTTCCAAATATTTCTATGAGACTGACTAATGCATGTTTCGGATGCCTACTGAAGTGCTTAACATAGTGGAGCACATTAGATGTTGGTCAAATAAATGAATAAAAAATAGTCCAGACAGCATGTTAGGGGTATGGTCCTGGGAAAAAAAGAAAGTAGAAAAAGATAACAAAAACAAAACTCCCATAAATCCGAGTCATGAAAGTTTCACAAGTACTTTATCTTTTTCATGAAATACCAACACTCGCAGTTCGATATCCTATTGGCTCTTGGCCCAATGCTGTATCTCACACTAACTCTATTTATGTGTGACCATCTCATTCCAATTATATAGATCAATTGGAAGAAAGGATATCTTTAATTATTTGAGTATATATGATCAAAATTAACTACGAAAAAAAGCAGCAGGACACTTAATTGCCTTGAACCATCATAAACTGTCTTATAGAAAAATAAGATTGCATAGATATAAGAATTCACAGAAAAATAAAGAAGAGTGATACTAATCCCAACTTCATACATTAACATAATTCCCTGATAAAATAGATTCCTTAGCTATTACTTCATCTGCATAACCATTCTTTATAATTAAAATGACACTTACATACCTGAAGAGAGATTATACTTCGAAGATTTTTTCTGACAAATTTTAAACAGAAATTGTTCAGCATAAAAAATAAAAATAACTTTTATAACAGTGATCTCTTGAAGAAGAGATTGTGATTTAAAAAATTAGTTTTGCTTACTAAAAGATGAGAGTTAAATAATATCTCTATGTAAGATTGTATGAATAACTGGAACACTTACCCTACATATTAGTCTTCAAAGTAATGATTATATAAAAAAATTTAGTCCTTATTAAATAAATCATAAAAGCTCATTAGAATTGGGTTATCAGAACACTGAAATACTGACAGCATGAGCCACAGATACAAAAGTGCTTCATATGTCAGTTGTTTTCTTAAGAGAGGATTTACATTTCATAACATCCAGGAGCTTCCTCTGTCTACATGTAGAGATTTTATTGGCATATATGAGTAATTCCATTACCGTGGCTTAAACCAGAATTTGCATGTGTGGAGACCCTGTGCCCCATTGCCTCAGAGTCTTGCTTCAGGATTACTATAGAACTGTATATTCTTATGCAGTGATTCTCAAAAGTGAGCATAAATATCAAATGCTGCAATCCTTCCATATATTATCTCAGTGAAGAGAGAAATTCCTAAAAAAACAAATTTGTGTATAATTGGCCAGCCACCAAATTTTTTAGTGGCTTCTAAATTACTTTGTGTTTCAAACTCTATTGGATTATGAGTCAATTGATCCAAAAATTATTGGGAAAAGTGTACAGTTATCATTCTGGAGGTGAAATAACAATGTGCTTCTGAGTGTGTCTACACTGTCAATGGCTGGTTATTTTTTCTGCCCATTAACATGGACTACCATCATGCAAACCGAACAGCTCCCCATTAGTTATCACTTTTGCCCATTTAAGAGCGGATTGTAATACTTAGCAAAGTTTAAAATATCAGTTAAATTTAATGGATCATCTATGTAACTGTAGAACATCTGTGTAAGTACTGGCAATGTTTAAAGGTCATAAAACACAAGTTAAGACACAGAATGGACTAACGTAATGGCTTCATAAATGTGGCAGCAGACAGAGCGTCCACACCAACAAGCAATAAAATCTTGATTATGCTCTACTAAAACACAATAGACTTCTGTAAGCAGCTGGCATTCCAGGGCACCCAGAAGGAACAGAATAGCCTATGAAAGCTGACAAATCCAAAAAGATCTAAAAATTGGAGAGTAGAAAAAAGACAGCATCCTATTGGCTTGTTTTCATCCAGTAATAATGTATCGATGGGGGTTATGGAAGTTAAGTACATAACTGTAGGAAAAGTGTTACAGTTTGAAATTATTTGAGAAGATTAAGACACCACAGTATATAACATTAGGAAATTTATAATCATTGAACTTCATGGAAATAATCTATAAATGGAAAATTGTGGCTTGCTATGAAATATACTAGTGAAAATGAATGATAGCAGGCAAAATCAGAAACAACGGAATCAACGTTGTAGCCTGGACATAGTGATACAGAATTTATCCAGGTTGGCACATAAAGTAGGTAATCAAAGCATTGTACCTTGATAAGTTCATCAGATGTGTCCTATCTTGAGATATTGCCATTCCTAATAATTCATGCATTCCAGCCAGCTATAATATGTATTATCTCAGATGTGTGTTTTCTTTTTTATCCTTCCTTCCTTCCTTCTTCTCCCCTCCTCTCTCCCTTCCTTCCTTCCTTTATTCTTTTGCCTTGTTTGTGGATAAATTGATCGTCTTCTTAGACACCACTTTCTCTCCAAAATCTGCACATACAGCCAAAGAGGAAAAACTTGTTAGTTAATAAATGAGACTGTGTATTCTGGGCACTGTGATAATATTTTGTCTGTTTAGAAATTCTAAGAATTTTCCCTTTATACCAATATTCCAGATACACACCATTCCAATGTTGTGTAACCTAAGAATTTATTCAGTATTTAAATGAAGCCTTTTTTTAAAAAAAGCATCATAAATGAAATGCCTGATTACATTCTTCAGGATGGATGCAGTAAAAGAATATGATTTTTTGTAAATCTGCTATATTTTAAGCCCCTTAAAGACCAAATCTATATTTGATACCGCTTTAAGAGCAGATTGTAATATTTAGCAAAGTTTAAGGTCAGTTCAATTCAGTGGTTCATCTATAACTGTAGAATATCTGTGTATCAGCACTGTTTAGAGGTCATAAGAGTGAAGAAATAATCTAGTTCACAATTGCATTTTACATATCCAGTTTCATGTCTGATGCAGATAATGATACTTAACATGTTAAAATTAATCATTACCTATAAAATTGGGATAATGTTTTAAAAATACTAAGTAGATACTTTATTTTTCCCTTAAATCATATACCCTCAGTCTGTCATACAAACATAAAGTAGAATATATGTTTGTTAACAAAGATAGAAAGGGATGGAAGTACAAAATCAAAACTAAATATTTAGTATAAGAGCCTCACGAGGCACTTAATATTCATGCAGTCTTAAATGAGGCACCCATTGGTGATAGAGAATCTCACCCTAAATGTCCTTTACTTGAGAACACTCAAATTAAAAGCTGTGATCACCCAGCAGATGACAGAGAACTATAGCTCTGAGCTATGGCCAGAGGTATCTGTCCCTGGGTCTCTGTGCTAGAATGAGTGTTTGAGTATATATGTGTTGGCCCCAGGCACTTTCCATCTGTTGGACTCTATTGCGAAACCTCAGCTCTGGTCCTCCTTCCAGCATACTCACTGTGAAAAGTTTATGCAACAGAGAAAGAGATGGAATATATGAACATGGAATTCAAATAGCGCGAGTTAACTTACTATAATTCTTTCCCTGTGCTTCTCACTTTATGTTCTAAATTAAATAAACCACATGATTCACTCATTTCAGTTTGGTTTATGAGACTTTCTATTCCACGATATGGGTATAATTTCCCTGGTCTTAAAGGCTACCATTGCATCAAAGTATTTTCCCAAGGCCATTTCCTCTGTCAAAGCAGAATAGAACAAAAGCAGACATGGACTTTGAGGGCTGAGGGATCAGATATGCAGTCCTCACTTTTCCTTTGTTGGAGGAAACCCCAAACTGGAGGAGGGATTGGTAGTGATATAAGTTGCAAAGGCTGTCAGTCAAGCCCTTAAATAAATACTAAATAAATAGGTAAATAAGGATGAGGGGAGTAGATTAGCTTGCGGATGAGTCTCTGGGTTGTCTGACTTTCCAGGGTCTGCAGAGGACCTAGAGAAAGGTGGAGGACAGAAGGAGCTAGGACAGAAGAAAACTATGGGATTAGGCAAAAAGGCCACAGTTAAGGAACTTTGTTACCTAAGGCTAAATGGTAAAATTTAGGGGTGTTCAGTTTCTACCACAAAATGCCCCAAATGCTAGATGGGACCAGTTACACTCCTGCAGGTGAGATCCAGGCACCTCATCAGGCAATGCAGCAGAGAGAGATACTCCAAGGACGATCCTGACTACTCTTACCCAGACGTCATGGAGAAGATCAGGCTGCTGGGCGAGCTGGAAGACAGAGCATTTACACAAGAGAGACAATGACACTTGGGAGACTATTCAATCCCCTGGAAATTAAGATCCTATTGATTGGGCAAGTTGAAAAAGTTTATTGTTTGTTTTTGTCTCAGCTACCCTATGGTGTGGAGGCTGGTAAAGAAAATAGTATTGAATAAACTGAAAAGCTACATTTTCTTTGCACATATGAGTAGTGGGTGCAAATATTTGGCCCCTTTTACCTGGTTTACGAAGATAACACTCGCTTTTCCTGCAACAATATAGAACCATTGAATTATAAAGATCTAACTAATCATCCAGCAATAACCATTCAAGCAGTTCATACACCCCTATTTATTCCCTAAAATCTTTACTTAAGTTCTTGCAATAACTTGGAATTTACTACTTTTCCAATAAGCCTGCTCAACTTTTGGATAACTGTATTTCTCACACAGTACTTTTTTATATTGATCCAGATTTGCTTCTCTATAATTTCATCCCTTGCCACTAGTTCTGCTGCACTCTGCTGCAAAGAGAATAAATTTGCTTTCTTATGTATATTTATTCAGCAAACATTTATTGAGTGCCTATTTTATAGCATTGCATATTAGGTGCTAGAGATTGCTCTAAAGACTTAAAAATCATTGTAGGTGCTTCTGGTTCAGATGTTGATATCTCAAAAGACCATTGCTCTCATTCTTACAATTAAAACAAGCCAGATAGGTTACACAAGCACCGTTGTAAAACCCATCAGAGAATAGGACCCACACAAACCTAAAAGAACTAAACTCTAGAAAGTGGCAAAGCCTTTATGAGAGTGGAAAAAAGTCTAGGCTGCTCTTATTGCTGACTAAAATTAGAGTGGATATGAATAAGCTGCCATGGACAAGGATTAAGGAGAAAGGAATGTAACACTTATTAAACTTTTAATGGCCATGTGTGGGCTGACTTGGCATATTTGAACCCAAATGAATCCCGTTCCTAGATCTTTAATGAGATCGATACACCAAAAACAGGAGTAGGGAGAGATGAAAGAAAGCTTTTGAATTATTTTGTGCTTTCAGCTAACGAGGTTGCAGACAAATACCCCTTTCCTGGCAATGCCAGCCTCACAGATTGTGGGGCAGCCAGAGCTGAGGTACAAGGCTGGAGATGAGCACGGTGCGGTAGAAGGTGCCTGTAGTCCCCACTACTCTGAGACTAATGCGGGAGCATTACTTTCTCTCAGGAGTTCGAGACCAGCCTGGTGACATAGCAAGACCCTTTTCTCAAAAAAAGGCTGAAGGTGACTTAGAAGAGCCAAAAGAGATCACCTCGACACAGTGGATAGAAATGAAGAGAAAAGAAAACTTGTCAGTTATTCGGAATGGTGGTGGCAGAAAGGGGTCCCACCACTTGGAAAGAAAGTGGCTCATCTGTGAACCACAGGCAGCGCCCCATAACCTGAATGAGCTTAAATCCTAGGCCAAGCGTAGCTTCAAGACGCTTGAATACACTGTTGACCTAAATTAAACTGGGATTTTAACAAATCCCAGACCTCAACTACCGAGTATATTAACCCAGCCCCTACTCTAGCAAATTGATGGAAGAAGGAGCATTTTCTTTCTGGAGATAGATATTATTTACTTCAGTCACTGCTGTATTTTTATAGAAATGTTCAGCAAACAATTAAGAAACTAAAAATACACAAAATAAAACAACAGAAGGCCACCAATAGTTAAGAAAGGAAATAGTCAATGGTAGCAGAGTAAGAGAAGGCATGGATTTGGGAATTACCAAACACGGACTTTAAATTGACTGTGATGAAATATTACAGTGGAAAGGTGAACACGTATGAAGTGATAATTTCAGCAGAGAGATGGAAACTGCAAAAAAGAACTCAAAGAAATAAAAAAATACAATATGAGAAATAAAAACTTCAGTCTATGAGTTTTAAGAACAGACTGTACATGGCAAAGAAAAAGAAAAGGACAGAGAATCATGAAGAAAGGTCAAAAGAAAATACCGAGACTGAAACCAAAAGGGAAAAAGAGAAGAAGAAAAGAACAGACCATCCAAGTTCTGTGGAACAACATCATACAGTCTATCAAGGCATAAGCAGAGTCCCAAAAGGAAATGACAAAGAGAGAATGGGTGGCAGAAATGTTTGAAGAGGTAATGACTGTGAGCATTCTGGAACGTGAACCCATTTATAAAGAAGTTCAGTAAACACCAAACAGGAAAATAAAATCATAATCAAATTTCTAAAAATCGAAGATAAAGAGCCAGTATTAAAATCAGTTCTAGTAAAAAAAGAAAAAAAATCACGATTTCATAAAGAGAAACAACAACATGAATAATTGCCCCATCACGCGTCAGGAAAAATGGAGGTCAGAAGACAATTGAGTAACAATTTAAAGTACTTAAATTAAAAAACACAGCACAGAGACTTACAGCCATCAAAAAATTCTTCATAAATGAGAAAATGACAGTGAAATAAACACTTTCTCCGTCAGACAAAAGCTGAGAGAACGGCGTCCAGCAGAACTTCATATCAATTTATGCCAAAGGAAGTTGAATAGTTTCTTTTATTTAATTTTTATTTTTTTAGGATAGTGTCTCACTCTGTCACCCAGGCTGGAGTGCAATGACACTGTCATAGCTCATTGTAACTTCAAATTTCAGGGCTCAAGCATTCCTCCTGCCTCAGCCCCCTAGGTAGCTGGGACTACAGGCATACACCCCTACTCCCAGCTAATTTTTATTTTTTGTGGAGACAAGAGTCTTGCTCTGTTGCCAGGTTGGTCTCGAACTCCAGGCCCCAAGCTATCTTCTTTCCTCAGCCTCTGAAAGTGGTGGGATTACAGGTGTGAGTCACTGCACCCGGCCTAGTTTTGATACGTAAAAACAGCAGATATCTCACTAACTGCAGAATGCCAACACATGCCTGTTGCAGTTTTCCGGCCTGACAATTAAATGACGATTCTTTTTGACAGCATAATTCTTTACATCAAGACAGAACAACACTGGGGGGGGAAGGCACCTTCACATAATTCTCAAGTCTCTTTCTTCCTCTCACAACATTCTTAGGCTAACCAATTCCTAATTTTTTTTTTCTTCCCCTGTAGTCTGATTAACCTAAATGTGGAAAGAAGTAAGATACGGTGTGCGTAAATGTTAATAAATATCTTTGGTGTCAATACCAGGCTTCTCTTATACCTGGAATTAATATCAAGAAATTACCTGAATGGGAACTTTTCATCTCTAAGATTTGGAATTTCCTGCATTCTCTCTCCTAAGGTTATATCAGATAGTGCGCTGTACATCACTCCGAGAAGCAGAAGACTGTGTTCTAATTCAGACTGTGCAGCTAGACCACTTGGCATGACTGACCCTCACTTTCTTATTCTATAAAATGAGCCAGTTACATTTTATTTTTTCTGAAGTCCCTTCTGTCTTTAAAATCTAGTTGTAGAAGAATATTCTATTTAATATAGTCATCAGAATGTCACTAAAATTTGTAAGAGAGTATGGCCTGGATAAGTCTAAGGAAATGAAATGATAAGCAGTGAGAAGAAATAGCTTATTTGAGAATTCTAGAACTAAATAAAAGTTGTTTTTCCTAATTGGATGCATCTAAATTCACGAGATATTTGTATTTATGTGTATGTGAGTAAGTTCATGTCTGTGTGTATGCATTTGTGTATGTGTTTCTGTGATGAATTTTACTTGACTAATTTAGCCTCTTTGTATAATAAAGTTTCAATGAATTGTATTATAAACATAAAATTATGTCATTATCACTGGGATGGCAGAAATTTCCAGTACCTTAATCAGTAAAGGCATATTTAAAAAAGCAGTAAACTCTGCCATCAATACAATAAAAGCAACAACAAATAACTCAATATGAAATAAGTTTGAAGGCTATAAAATTAACATAGTTTGCATAAAATCTGAATAGATGAATTATTCTTACATAGATAGCATACTCAGCAGTCAAAAACAAAATGTTCTTATTACCAAGATATATTTTGTAGAACTTCTGCCACTTTATATTATTCAAAAGAATGGCTAGACTGAATTAAATTAGCCATAAATATAAGATGCTTTAGTACTGGTCTCCAATGCAAAAATTTCTCAAAAGTCTTTTGTTAACCACCAGATGAATATTGCAAATTAAAAAGGTACACATATTTTCTTATATCTTTTCCTATCGCTAGAACAGTTTTACACTATTTTTTAACTTTTTATTTTGAAATGATTATGAACTCATAAGAAGCTGTAAAATTTTGCAGAAAAGTCCCTGTGCCCATCACTCAGCTTCCCCTCAGTGGTGAAAGGCATAACTAACGAGCATCATCAAACCAGGAAATTGATTGGCACGGAACAATTAACTAGTCTACAGCTGTTACTCAGATTTAACTAATTTTTGCACGCACTCAGATTTTTTTGTGTGTATCTTTTTACATTCATTTTTATTTTCAGAGATGTTGCACCAAAGTCTTCAACCTTTCCTTTTATTCTACATTAATTTGAAATCCTAATGTTAAAATTATGTTTTCTTTTGCATGACATGAATAATCAGCATGTTTTATGGACTTCAAATGAACCTCTAGGCATAGAATCGACTAATTGGGAAGCAGTGACTAATATTTAGCTTACCAAAGTAGATTCCTAAAATATTATAACTATCTGTGCTATATATGGTAAGGGATTCAAGTGGTGAATTAAATCCCATTTGACATTAGAGCCCATTAAGGTATTCATTGATTTAGGAGACGTTTATTGAACAGCTTATTCTGAACAAATACCACTAGACAATATAAGGGATAAAAATATCATAAAAGCAGTTCCCCAGTCATCAAGGGACTTGTGTAATATGGCAGGGGAAATACTATTGTCGAAATATAAATAAAATAAACTGCAGAGATTAAGAAGTAGGCTGGATGAGGGACAGGAATGAGGGAGTCCCCTTATGTTTGCGGAGAGTTTGACATGTAATAATCTTCCCCAGCCAAGACCAAGAAGTTTGCCATTATATGTCTAGTTTAATATCTCTACCTAAGTACTCTCCGGCCTTCCACCCTTGACTTGCAACCCTATCTACATTAATTTTATTACAGCAATTTAGAAATCTACGCCTACATGTTTCCCCTTTTTTACTTGAGCCACCCCCCACTCCCCCACCCTTCAAGACTACTGAACATCAGAATAAGGATTCAACGCCACCTTGAAAAAAATTATTTTCATTTTTTTTTCTTTTGTTGGTTGGTTCATTTGTTTTTCCTGTTTTGACTCACAAAATATATACAGCTTTGTCAACAGCAGAGTTGATTCTTCATGGGGAACACAAACATTGCATTTACTTCTCTTTACCCCAAGCTCCAGCTTTTAGTTGAGAAGACTGAATATTAGGACATGCTCCCAAACCTAAAACTGCTACAAAACAGTAAGAACCATGCTTTCCAGAGACAAAGGGGGACAAATGAAAATTGACATCATTTTGGTTACTCCTAACTGCTGCTGAAAAATCTTACTTGGCTCAAGGCACTTGTTTCTTCTAAAGAATACAGTAGTGAATATTTTGCACAGTATCATTCCTAACTTATTTAGAAGTATAACTAATGTCAAATCTGAGAAGAAAGTAACGAGCTAAGTTGCAGCTTAGTAGAGCGGGTGTTTGGTGTGTGGAGTCAGATTGCCTGGGTTACTATCTTGGTTCCCCCAAGAGATACTAAGCAAGTTATTCAACCTCTCTGAGCCTCAGTTTCTCATCTGTAAGATTAGAGAAAGAATAATAATAATAATGCGTTATCGTAAGGTAGGCTTGATGTCATAAAGGGTAAATCTCAAAGTGTCAGTGGATTAACCAAATAAAACAATCTTCCCTGTTCCCCTCACCGTCTAACGTGTATCCCAGGTTGGATGGCTCTCCTTCAGGTGGGCTCCTTTTATCTTGTGGCTCCATGTTCTTTAATATGGAGATTCCAAAGACACACCAGTGTGTGTGTGTGTGTGTGTGTGTGTGTTGGGGAGGGAGCTGAGAGCCACCTGATTCCAGTCAGATGAAAATAAAAAAACAGCATGGAGGAGTGTGTGCCTGGAAAACGTGTGGACATGGACTGATGGTAGGCAACACCCTGTCTGCCCATATTTCATTGGTCCAGAGTCAGTCACAAAGCCATAGGTAACTGCGAAATAGACCGTAATATAGAGTCAGATGAAAAGAAACCAGATTTTGGTAAATGCCCAGTCAGCTCGGCCAGAATTATATATCACAAGAGTTCTTATGGGATTTTAAATGGATTGAAACATGCAACCCTTAGAATTATGCCTTATAACACAATCCTTATAAACCATTTTTCACATTGTTTATTACTACTTTTTCATAGTCCGAAGTGCTAGCTGTCTTTTCCTAATCAATTCTAATACTTCAGACTCCTACAAACAAGCTGGCATGTCAGCCTCCTCACTCAGTTACTGCCCAAAACAAGTTACCTACAACGTCATTGCAAACTCCGTTAGCAAAGTATTCGCTCAGCATTTTAGCTTTTAGTGTTTCAAAGAGACCTACAACACCCAGATCAATTCAAAGAAGATAAAATATATTTAAATATTAATATGAAAATATAACCAGAGTAATGTGAGCCCTTCAACCAAAGAAAATGGAATCACCATTGTTCCTGCTATCTCTGCTCTGAGATCCTAAATTATTTCCCTTAATTGATGGTACTTAAATTAGATACATCATTCGTTGGCATTTCATAATGGTCTTGTGATTTGGAGAATATCTTTTTTCTTCTCTCTGATTTTTATTAATTTTTGTAGTATTATTTGAGTTTTTGTTTTTCTGTAAAATCTTTCTACCCTAAGTCTAGCATTTTGAGGGCAGGAGCTATATATATATTTTTAACATTTATAAATGCCTAATGCATTGCATTATATTTGCAAGCATCCTATAAGTGCTTGCTTATTTGATTCTTCGTATATCTGCTACACCATGGGAAGGGACAGACTTGGAGTCTGACCACACTATGGTGGCTTTTGGAACCTCAGACAAGTTACCTACACTTTGTAACTTCAATCCCTTCCTTGATTAAGCAGAGAAAATAGTAGTACCTACCTGTAAAGTTCAGGATTGGAATAAAATGTGATAAACTGAGCAGGAAATAACTGCTCGTAATATCCTCTACTATTATTATTAATGGTAAGGCTGGGGATTCTTGGGATAGGTAGGGTGATGGATGAAAAGAGACAGGAGGAAAAGAGTTGATACTGGGATTAAATAACTAAAAAATGCCTGAATCTCCAGACCTGATAAAGAAAGTTCTGCAGCAGAATATGGCCAACCATTACTTTTTATCTTTCCATAGTCTTTCATTTCCAAGATGCGAGATCACTGTTGAAGCACATTGAGAAACTGCTAGTGGGCAAGCCAATACCTAGGAGGTAAGGAGTTAAGCATGATTCATTTTCTTTCCCCCAGAGAGAGATACAGATCAAAGACGGAAGAAATTCTTCTTTCCTTAACCTAGTTTTAAATAATGTCATGGAGTGAGGGGTTGGGGGAGGTGGACTAGGCAATGTCTCTATTTGTGCTATGGTTTGGCAGAGGCAATAATTATGCAACAGTATTATGTCAAGACAATCCATTGAAAAGGATCTTATATAAGTAATCTGACTGAATGATACAGTTCTCTGTCCCCCTGACCTGTCTCCATGGACAACCCACAGCATAAGTGGCCATTAGGAGCCTGAGTATTATTGAGTTGGCAGAAAGCATTAAAACCAGTGTAAGAGTCCTTAACCCACTGCAAAGAGCTGAAGAGATGAGCAAAGTTTTCACTCTAAGCTTCAAGACTCCTTAAATTTCAACATTAGAGACAGCCCTGGAAGGAATAATGCTTTACTCAAAGAAAGCCACCCTTTGAATAAAACATGATTGACTCCTCCTGTTTCCCTCAAGCTGTTTTTTCCCGATCACATAATTTTTGACCTTGTAAAATTTGGCAAAGGCATTGTAAGCAAGGCTATAGCTTGATCTGGAGTAGAAATAAAGCGGCATGTGAAAGCTTCGTCTAAGTACTAGTCTGTTTGACAGGGCGTGTTTAGGATACAGGGCTGCTGCTTTTCCACAACTTGCTTTTCAGACGTTTTCTGAGGTGAACTTGTCAAACTGACTAGCAAATCTACAAAGAAGCCATTTGGCTAACCTAGGTTGGTTTAAAAAAAAAAGTTAAGACATAAACAGGACAAACGAAAGTAAATTTGAAAAAAATAAAATGAAGACAGTGTTGCTTGCTTATATATCTGGGTCTATGGTTCTCTTGAAACATACAAAGCCGAGTTGCTACCTCATTCCTACAACACAGGTGTACGAGACATAGGTCCTACGCAAACTTATTTTAGGAATTCGGACGTACGCTGACGTGTTACAATCGCACACAGTGTGTGAGAGGAAGATGGGCAGGCTTTGCCTCTGTTCTCATGAACAGAGGAGGGCACCTGGCTCCCACCCAGCCTAATCATGCAGGTCTAAAGGGGTTTGGCTCAGGGCATCCTAACGTGATGGGGGGAGAGGCTATTTAAATATTGGTCATTTTCCATTCTCTTCAGGGGAAACCTTCCAGTGCCAATCTCTGAAAAGGCTGGAAGACTCTGAAATTTCTTCCCAGAAATCCAGCTTAGAAAGAAAACAAGGTATAATATTTACCACTTCCTGAAATTCCATTTTACCCCTGTGCTTTAGCCATCTGGGCACAGGTATTATACCTCTTATTTCATAGTGCCCCGATTGGTATATAATTATGTCTTTCCTTTTTCCAACCCCCATCCAAATTGCCTCAGGACATTCTGAAAACATCGTATCATGTTAAGATGTAAATAATCAATATCTTTTCAGAAATTTCCATTTTAATTTGGGTTTTTCGATGAATAAATCTCCAAACAGTAGTAGTATTAAATGGGGGGAAAGTGAATTAAGATCTATCATATGGGGTTGTTCTGGGGATGATATCAAACCAAGAACTCTTCTCAATAATACCAATACTTTATTGTACAACTTAGCAAGCAGATAATGAAAGACATAACCACTGGAAGGATAGGAAGGAAAGGAGGGAGGGAGGATGGAAGGAAGGACGGAAAGAAAGAAAAAGTTATTGGTTCAGCAGAAAGTGGCATTTTTCCCTACCGGAAAGGTCTGATCTCAGGGATGGCGTTTAAATAGATAATGCATCGAGAATCCAAGTTCCAAACCCTGTATATCAAATAGAAGAAAACTGAGACTTGGGGAGACAAGACCAAAAGTCAGGGGCAGTAGAAGAACTGTAACTAAGCCCCAGACATCCTGACCTGTGGATGAGTGTTCTTCCTGTCGCGCCGTTTCTTAAGTGCTCTGTTTAAACCTATAGGAGACGACGTCACAGGGCTGGAGAACTCAAGTTCTTTAGTTGGGAAAGCCAGGGTTTGAAATCCAGGCCAGTCATTGGGCAAATTGCTTAATCTCCTTAAAGCCTTGCTACTCAAAAGAAGGTTCAGAGAGAGATGCTGCCAGCATCACGTGGGGGCCGTTCTCACTATGGAATCCCAAGCCCCACCAAAAATCAACCTATTAGGAAACCTTATTTTAAAACCAGGTGAATGGTCTGCATATCAATATTTGGGAAACACAACTTAAAATCAGTCAATCTCAATCTCGGATTCTCATTAGAATGGCATGGGGAGTATTAAAAAATTGATGCTGGGGCCTCAGTCCTAGAGATTAATGGTGCTTGGGCCTCAGCTACAACCCATTTTAAGGGGTTATCAGGTGATTTTAATCATATAACTAATATGGAGGCACCAGAGTACAGTGGCTGAATATCAGCTCTCCCCTCCCATAACGTCCTTTTAAAGATTACATGAGATGATATTTACAAAGCACTTGGCACATACTCAGCATAGATTATGCTCTCAAAATATTACTTCTCATGTATCTTCTGCTCTTTTGTCTTTTCTTTTCCCTCTCCTCCTTCCTCTTCTGTAATGCATAAGTTAAGGTCAAGTTTTTTGTTTGGTTTGAGTTTTTTTGCTTACTTATTTAGTCTATTTTTTTGAATCTTTTGAATAAATAAAATTTAATGTGTCCATAGGATATGCCTGGCACTATTTTATGCATTGGTAAAACAACAGCGAATCCTCATATAACATACGCTCTGTGAAGACAGGGACTCTCTTTGTTGCTGTCTCCACTGCACACCCAGCCCTGAGTTCAGAGCCTGCTGTATTGCAGGAGGTAAAACAAATACATGTTGAAATACATGTCCCCTCAAAACAATAAGTATATTGTAGTCAACTATCTGGGGAGAGGTACAAAACCAAAACCCAAACAAATCCTTTTCCTTTTACTATCTAGAATAAAGGATTAATTTAATGATGTCTTCTTAGTTTGAATTTTTTTAATTTTGAAAATCTATTATGCCCCCCTTTGAAATGGATGATAATGATGTTGTTTCTTATTATACAATTATCACAATAAGTAGTATTGAAAGCATTTGCGTAAGAAACAAAAACAACTAGAGACCAAGCCATCTGTGGTCAGATGCACCTGACCTTGACAGCCACCGTGCGTGGGCCCAGCCAGAGCCCCCACCTCTGCCCTGTGGATGTGAGCAGCACACAGTGCAAATACATGAAAAACTGCTTCAGGGCTATTATGATCAAGGATTTATATTTTAATACATCCATGCTTTTGTCTGCTCAGAAGATTATTATTCATTGTTTCTAATTGCTCCATTTCTGGATCTGTTCGTAAATACACATCATAAGAACATTTTCAAAAGATCTGTCACAGGATTGTCTCTATTTTTCTGTGCTTTTAAATGTAAAAGCCCCCAAAAGAATTGGCAGCAACTCAAAATAATGATTATGTAAATGAAAAAAAAAAAAAAGTCCTGCTTTTAAGCCAAAGAAAGGCAAAGCTATTTAGAGAAAGGACCCCTCCTCTCCCCACCAGGGAGGAATTGCAGCCCTCCTCTTTCGTGGAGACCCAGTCTCTTCTTAATTCTAGGGCACGTTCTTTCCAGAACACCCCAACTGCAAAGCTCTAGAGGAGTGAAGGGCCGGTTGCCCGTCCATACATTCGTCCTTTATCACAAAACTCGAACCCTTCTCCTTTTACTGGCACTTGTGTTAGGCCACCGAATGTTTGTTTCATCTTTTGTGGTTGAATATAAATTCTGTTCGGAAGGAAGAAAAAAAAAGCCCTCCAGATATTACAATAAACACACACAGAGGAAGAAAAAAAAATTCTATCTCCATTGAGCTTAACAATCAGCAGGGCCCAAATTACCTCTTATTAACATTTATTTTACAAAAGAGGCAGGGTATAATTTGGTGATAGATTCAGATTTGGAGAGGAGCTATAATCAGCCTCCTGAAGTGCTCTGCCTGAAGGACATGGCTGCTATTTTTTTTTTTTTTTTTTTTGGTAATTATATTTCTCTGTCCCCAACCCCCTTCCCAGCCTGGACAGTCTTTTGCTTCTCTCTCTGGTTCCTGCATCTCTCCCTCCTCCCTTCTCCCCTTCTTTCTCTACTCACCGGTCCCCTTTCTCTCCCTTTCTCTTTTCAGACCCCTTTGAATAAAGCAGCCTCTTTCAATAGCCCAGGCAGGCTTGAAGATTAGGAAGCCGGGCGGTGGAGATGCGGCCGGCTCAATAGGAGCAGGAGGCCTCACTCTTCTGGCGAACAAGGCCTTGGGAAGCGGTCCAAGTGCAGAGAGCATGTGTTGGGGCCCTGAATAGGCGAGCAGCAGGCCGGCCCATATGTCAGCCTGTGCCACAAAGACTCCTCTGCACATCTACCATGACAAACAGGATTACGGAAGACAATTAATCTGGCACGCTTTATCAAAATCAAGCACTGACCCCGACCTCTCCCCTCGGTGTGCGGCAGATGCCACGCTCCCATTCAATAGACCTCGAGTGTTCCCTTTTTCACTTCTGAAAAGAATCCAAGGCCTGAATAAGGCTGGCATGGACTAATTGCAACGACTGTGTGACGGTGACAGTCCTAATCTAATAGGACGAGTCTACCTTTTCTCCCACTTTTAATGGAGAGGCTGGCCAGAGCTCCTTGTCTGCAGCAGAAAGAGAAAAAAAAAATGCATCAGTTTTGCTTTTATCCACCTTGTCTGGTGCCCGCAGCTTGCTGAGGATCGGAGAAAGGGACAGAGAGTCAGGTAGCCGCTGCGGATTGCCTGACATTTGGGAGTTCAATCCTAGTGGGAACAGGTCTGCCAGTGGCTGAAGATCATAATGGTTTTCATGATTTAGTCGATCCTTTTGTGGTACTTTATGGGAGAGAGAATGATGCAGCAGAAAAGTAGCAGGGCCTCCGGAAGGGACAGAATCTCAGATAGTGACTCCATCTACTCCATTCCTGGAATTTAATCTAATTTATCTAAGTTTCTCCATCTGCGCTTTTTTATGATCCCAATAAGAGAAACTCTAGATTTATGTCGGTTAAGAATATTCACAAAAGTGCTTAGATTGATTTAGAAATGAGAACCCTTTGTAAAAAGCAAATATTTGTAATTTTTCTCGAAGTTTTTAATGTTTGGAGAGACCAATGAGAAAGGGGGGCCTTTGGCTATATTTCTCCCCACTGGGCAGAGGCTGTGGGTGAGGATGGAGGTCAGAATTCTGCAGCAGTGAAATTTAGGCTTTTTTTGTGGTTACAATTCTCTTTTACCCAGAAATAAGCCTGAATACTCTGGGAATGAAGGAGCAGGAAAGAGGATAACTGTTGTATCAGCTTTTTCAACCTTGGTGACCCCTTGCTTAGACATTTGAATAATTTCCCAGTAAAGATTCCAGAAGTCTTTCTCTAAAAATAAATAGGAAGCCACTGCATGCAGTAACGTAGTTTTTCTTAAAAGCATCATGCTCAGACCATCTGCATTATGAGCACCTGGAGAACTCATTAAAAATACTGACTGAAGGAATCCACAGGAGAGCTAATGACTCTCACCCTCTCACTGAGGGCCTGTGTCTGCCCTCTAACCATACCGCCTCGGTGATTCTTAGAATTGATGCTACAGTTGAAAGAGAGAAGGAGTACCAGCCGGTAGACTTGGTTCTAGGTTTATCTCTAAACTAGCTCTGTCGTCATGGCTGAGTCATTCTCGGCAACTCAGTTTCCTTGTCAATAACGATGACATTGGATCAAGGTCTCCCTTGCCCAGTTGAACTTTAAAAAATTTATTTCTCTGAATCTGATTTACAGAAAGTTTATTCCTTCTTGCCTTGGGATCTGACAAATAATATGTCTTTCCTAGCTCTCTTTCAATTGTATAATTTAGATACTGTGCAAGAAGGTACTGGAGTTCCAGGTTGTGTGAGATTCTGTCTTAGGGCACAGATACTATGTGATTATTTTTTTCCCTAGGCCAATCAATAAAGTGAAGTAGAAATTATCAAAGTTCAAATACCGGGAGAACGTAAAGATTGTCTTTAAAGTCTATGCGAATAAAGTCAGAGCACTGAGAAGTCATGCTTGTATTTGTTTGACTGGAAAAAATTGAAGATGAAAAACATTTTATTGAAAGGCATGGGAGTCTGGATAGCAAGTATGCAGAAATTGTACTGACCTGAATTGTTGCTGCATTAGGCCCATCTGAGATTTCCTAAGTCAGGGTCGTTTTCTGTGTCTGGCCACTGTGGGAGACTGACTCTGGGACATTAACACTTGCAAAGTAAACGGACTCTGCCCGGAAGAAAGCTCTGTGCTGATGTCTTTTCAACCAAAGCTAGGGGGAGATTGCTCTCTGTGTGAGTATCCACTACAGGATTACATAGCATCCTTGCACTGAGATATTAATTTTCCTTAAAAACAGAATTCTCCCTTAAAAATATGAAAATCTGGTTTATTCATTTATTTGCTATTAAATTATTAGTTTAGAGATTCACAAGGTCCAAGAGCAGTAAGATTGTCTGCAACTGATATTAAGCATCTAAAAATGTAAACCTCTTAAAAATATAGTGAAGCATTTCTAGAAAAATGCATAAATGATATAAAATAAAGGCATTGAGAATATTATCTGTACTGACAAGAAAAATTGAGAGATTAGATGGTATTTTTCTTTCGGTAGGCTTAGGAGGAAATTATATATATTTGTTTTTTTCTTGTATCCAATAATGAGACATAAAACTAGATTTCTCTGAATCTCATGGATATAGTTTTTTCAGACCCAAAAGAAGATTTGAGTATAATCATAAGTATATAAGGCATAGGTTCTTAGGCAAAAAAAAAAAAAAAAAAAAATGTGGCCAGCAAGCATTTAACTCGACAGTTTTGGCCTCTAAAACTATTTTCCATTCTGACTTTCCAGCTTTACTAAACAATCCTGGTATTTTAATGATATAAGGAAACCTAAATCGCCAGACCCGAGTGTACACACGTGGATGGAGTGTTCACGTGCTATTTATTAAAATGATCCTGGGCAAAGCTTAGGATCACTAGGGCTGTGGGACTGAGATAAAATGCCCTGCCCCTCACTTCGCGGGGAGAGGATAGGGGTGGGATTTCAGGCTGGGGAGTCCTCCATCTAAGGAATCCCTCTGTGATGGTTGCTATAGGCTTCCTGTCCTAGAGGGAACAATAGCTTACTGCTGATAAGCAAGAGGTGATTGTCCTTGATAAGCCAGCTGCTGGAGGCCCAGCCTGCTGGGGTCAGGCACATACTAAGCCCTGAGGACAACTCCCACAGTTGGAGAACAATGCAAGTGCTGCTTCTCTTCCCTCACTTACAAATCTACAAGTCTGTGTATGTTGTGTTTCATTTCTTACGAGCATCTCAGCAGAAAATTCACCTAAGAATAAATGTAGACCCCTTGCAGCATCCAGAAAACCCCAGAGTAACCCACTACCACTTGAACAATGAAAAATCATTCCCGCCCCACCCTGTTTATCTTCCCTCTCTCAAAAGCTTACATGGTTCAAACACCCCCATGAATGCTGAGATAAACCACTGCTTAGATAATTCACTGTCAAAAATATTGAGCACACTCTAGTGGGACGGCAGTTGTGATGGTCTTTTCAAGTGCTGTGGTACAAAAGCTGAGCCTATCAAGATTTTTTGGCAGCCTTTGCGTTTAACTTGTCATATTCTACATTGCAGAAGTGCAGTTCAGGATCAGCATAGATCAGCTTGGAGGACACGGGAAGCTGCGGGCATGGGTTACACCAGCAGCTCAGGGGCTAAACAGGAGGTGGCAGCATTTTAACATCATCGGGCACATGCACGCACAGCACACATAGACGCCGTTGCCGCGATCATTGGGTTATTGTCTAAATTCCTGACAGAAAGTTTACAGCTTCATGCTTTTGGCAGCAAGGCGGCAGAACACAGAGTGGTGAGAGATTTATTTGGATATGATAGCACTGGGCACTTTGAGGCTCAATTGGCAAAATATACAGCAAATAGGAAACAAAGGGATCGGGATGAAAATATCTATGGTACTGTCAGAAAATTTCCCACTTTCCATTTCTAGTTAAAACCCCAGCATGAAAGGTATAAATGCATCAAAATTAACCTTAGAAAGGAATAGACAGTTTCAATTTTTTCTTCCTCCTAAAGAACCTTATGGAGCTAGTTTATAACTGGGAAAATTCTGTATTGTGAGCAAGAAAATTGTGGTCCACTATGGGCTCTGTTTCTGAACAGGCTGTGAATCCTTAGGTTTATGCTTTAGGGTTGAAATCTCTGAGTTAACTCCCATCTCCACTACTGGCTAGTTTATGACCCCAGGACAAATCTCAGAGCTTCAGTTTCTTTTTCAACTGAGATAATAAATGTACCTCCCTTAAAGGGCTGTGATGATTTGTGAGATCATGCCTGGTTCATACTAGGTTCTCAATAAACGTTAACTTTGTAAACGTTACAAGCATTATTATTATTTAGTTTTTCATATATTTTGTGCATTATTAAATATGATTCTTATAGCAATTCTGGGAACTGGGCAGAAAAATAATTCTTATTTTCACTTTACAATTAGAGCTGGTGAGTGGGTTAAATGACAAGCCATGTTGCAAACCAGACGCTTTCTGGAGATGGGGAGTTGTAAAGTTCTTTCCAGTTCTAATATTTGCAACTCTGTCATTTAGTTTAACTTAACACATAGTAAGCAGAGATCCAAAGAGAAATTAATTGCATCTTAATCATAACAGCAATTTGCCACAAAAAAAAAACAATGCCTGTTTGCTACGTGCACACAGAGTTCTTGTGCTTTATGAGAAGTAAAAGAAATATTGGAACACAGGGCTCTTGTGAAACCCAACTAATGACAAAAATCAACTCAAACTGTGTGAACTTCACAAAAGAAACACTGCTTAATTTTATACACAGCCAAGCACTTGACTATATATTGTAGTCAACTCTAGGCCCATCCATTAGCTCCTTATCTGTGAGAGTGCTTCTCCAGAAATTAATCTGACCTGAATTTACCATATGTGTTGTAGAGCGAGTGTAATTATCAATAAAACTATTTCAAAGAAGAACAAGCAAACATTATTGAAAGCCATTCAACTAACACTGCTTGCTAAGAAGTGTGGTGTTTTATTAACAGCTGTTGTTTGGATAAAATTTCTGAAATCTCACAATTGTCTCCTGTGAACAACTGCCACATTTTTACACAGTACTTTTGTACAATTACACCGCACAGGAGAAATCAAGCTTCATGTATGACCTCGGGTATGGTTAAGATCATTGTGAAAGTTTCACTCCATCACCCAGAAGTGTTTTAATTGTCACATCTAATGCAATGCTATAGCTGTATTTTACAGCTTTAAATTAAACCTTTTGTTCTAATGGCAAAATCTGCCAATGATTTAGATGTGAAAAAAAAATCTATCATTGTAAGATTGTCAAAATAGAAGATAACAAAATGGGCTTGGTAAGAGAGGCCCTTCTCTTCTGGGCAATTCTCTCTGCCTTCTTTCTCAGGAAATTCTTTCTGGGCATTCTATACAGATGGTTGGTTCATGACCAACACCTGAGCTGCCTTCCCTCCTCTCTTTGCAGTAGACCATTGACATTTAAGAGGTATGTGCCCCAAGATTGATTAAATCTTCAAATTTATAACTATTTTTATGACAGAATTTCACAAGTCTTACAATGAATCGATGATGACCAATGTGGCAAAGACTTTGACTGGTTATTGAATACCAGTGTGTTCCCTCCAGACTTTTCCACTGCCTTGAAGTTAGGCTGAATGGTGTGAGTACGTTATCTGGCCTGTGGGGTGTGATTGGAATTGATGTGTCTCTCTGATGGGCTGGACCACTAAAGAACTACCTTGAAACCCTCCTGCTTTCTCTTTCGCTGCCATGGAGAAAAGGATCATGGAATCACAGGAAAGAAAATAACCTAAATCGATGAGTCACTGAAAGTAGACTCCTTGTAGAGCCACTGACACCACAATAAACATTATGTGGATGAAAAACTTTTATGCTTGTTACTGCTTCAAAGTTGGCCCATCATAATAAAAACGATTCTTGGCAACATTTCATAGTAAGCAGAATAAGTTCATAAACCTGTTTCTGAGAACATTCCTCTGTATCTACTGATGCTGGTGCAGCAATTTTTGAGATACCCAGGTCTCTCCCAGATCCGGCTCTGTGCATGGAGAAAATCTGAACAATAAGTCTCAACTCTATACACGTTTTGCAAACTACAGTATGTAAACCCACCTTCTATTACACTTCCCTCAACTTCACTGAGAATTACTGGTATGGGTTATTTTTCTGGAAGAACATTACTTTAAATTGGGAATAAAGAAACAACCTGAGAAGCGGGTAATTGGCAGTTAACAAAGCTTATGCATTACTATTAAGAAATGAATTTTACATCAGATTTGCAGTGCCCACATATTTGGAAGATTTTTTCTGAATCTTTGTGAATTTGACTATTTTTAGACTTTAACTAATGTCTATTTGTGATTGAAATATATCTCATCATGCCTATAATTCTTTTAACGTTTTTTTTCTTTTACATAAACACACCATGGAATACTATCACCTTGCCTATAATTCTAACTGAGATATAATAAAATATTAGATATCAAATGCTTGGGATTATCTCTTCTATAATTTCTCCCCATCTTGTCAGTCAGAGTCCAATCAAGAGACAGAAAACTTAACCGTTATTTAAACAGAAATAACTCAACATAAGAATTGTTAACAGGGTATAAACAACTTGATAGATAACTCAAAAGAAAGAAAATAATACTAAAGTATAACAGAAGTAGTATTGCAGAAAGCCTCTAGCCCTAGGGATAGGGAACAAAAAGAAGTGCTTGGAATTATTGCAACATAAAAGCTTAGACTGCGCCATAGAGTGGAAGCTATTATCCTGCGCTGGTGTCTCTGAGCTCAGAAGAGCACATAGGACTGGGACCTCCCCTCTGAGGAGGAGGCACTGGCAACTAGTACTCCTAGGGAGTGAGGGTGGGTCTACAAGTGTAAAAATGTACAGTCTTGATTCAGTTGCTGTTACAGTCAGGAACTGTTTCACCATCGAACTGAAGAAACATAGCTTGGCTGACACGGGTGAGAAGGGAGCAGAGTGCCTGCAGGAAACCAACATGACACAGCAAGCCTCTTCTCCTTCCTCCAGCTGTGTAGACATCCCCTCGGTGTCTCCTGCTGACAATGTCTAACAGGGAGTCAGATGCCCAAGCAGAAAAGTAGTTTTTGTATCCCATTCTCATTATCAGAAAATTGAGTATAGAAAGGTAGATTTGGTGCTGAGAAGCCATCACTAAAAGGTGGCAGATATTATTTCCCGGTTTACTTTGGAAATAACTATCTGTCAGTAATTGAAAAACAAGGTAAGTGATTTTGACAGTTGTTTCCTTCCCCACCCATAGATTAGCCATAATAAAATCTTACTAAATGCTATACTTTAATCCAATTTTCTTTGTGTAGTAGAAATAGTACTAGTATTAGAAATAATAAATCCTGGCCTAAGAATAAGAAAACCTAGGTTCTAATCCTCCATTTACTGTTTATATGATCACTGGAAAATTATATAGCATATCTGAGATTTAATTACCTCCTTGGAATGTTATTGAATTATAAAAATAGAACATGAAATAATTATTTCTGTTTTATACTGTGGAAATTCACTTTGTAGATCACCAGCTATAGCTGCTGTGCTCTGAAAATCCATTATGGCCTTTGCACTGAGGGCACGCTTCTCCTGAATTGCTCCCACCTAAAGATGGCACATGACTAGCACATGACTAGCCTGTCCCCAGAAGACAGGAGACTCCTATGACAGCATACTTGGTCCCAAGGACTCCCCAACACCCTGACTAAATTTTCCTTAGACTATACAGTAGGCTAGGGCAGTTCTACCCAATCTTTCTTTCCCCTATCCTTCACCTGAGGTGAAATTTGCATGATGGTCTGTTGTCTCTCCCAAACTTCCATGGAACCTTCTCCATTTTCTGTCACTGGCTTCTTCCCAATAAAGTCTTTACATATCTAATCCCGTCTTGGCATCCGCTTTGTAACATAGTTTGTGTTTCTTAAAATGAGATCCATGAACCACTGGGGCCAGAATCAGACTGAGTCACTGGTTGAGATGTTGCTCTGCAGGTCCTACATGAGAGGCCCTCTTTCAGAATCTTCTGAGGTTAGGGAAAGCTTTCTGAATTTTTCATTAGTTCCCCAGGTTATTGTTGTTAATATTAAATGTTTAGCTTCACTGCTTCACCAACATCTCTTTCAAAATTTTTGTGATTTCACTCTATTCTTTTCTTGTTTGCATGGTTCTAACAAGAACTCAGCTGTAATTCTTATCCTTTTTCCTCTTTAGACAGTGTATTTGTCTTCCCTATGGCTTCTTAGTCTTTGGTTTTTTTATAGTTTGAATATAATATACCTTGGTGTGTGAGATTTTGCTGTTGTTTAATATTTGTCCTGTTTGTTGTTTTCTAAGCTTCCTAAATTTGCGATCTGGTAATGGTCGTTAATTTTGGAAAATCATTGGTTATTGTTATTTCAAATATTTATTCTGCTCCATTCTTTCTTTCTTCTCTTTTTGTTATTGTAATAATGTATATGTTACAGCTTCCAAAGTTGTCTGACAGATTTTGGGTGTTCCATTTGCCTTTTTTCATTATTCTCCTTGTATTTCTGATTAGAAAATTTCCATTGACCTATCACCAACCAATATTCTTTCTTCAGCCATATTGAGTCTACTGATAAGCCCATAAGAAGCATTTTTCCTTTCAGTCACAGTGTTTTTGATTTCTGGCATTTCCTTTTGATTCTTTGAGTTTCCACATCTCTGCTTACATTACCCATCTGCTCTTGCATGTTGACCAATTTTCCACCAAATCCTTTAACATATTAATCATAGTTATTTTAAATTACAAGTCTGATAATCCCAAAATCTGTGTAATATCTGAGTCTGAATATGATGATTGCTTTAACTCTTCAAATTCTGTTTTTTCTCACCTTTTGACATATCTTGAAATTTCTAGTCAGAAGCTAATCATGTTGCAACAGGTAAAGGAACTGAGGTAAATAAGCTTTTAGTTTTGAGGATTTATGTTAATCTGTCTATAAATTGTGCTATGTTTAGTGTTTGCTGTAGCTATAGGTGTCAGAGGCTTCAAATTCTGCTAGTGTCCTTTTTTGTCACCCCTCTTTATTTTGAGCTTCCCTAAGTCTCTTCCTCAGATAGAGTTTGTGTCTGGCAGCTCTTTCAGCTATAATCCACTTTATTATACTGAAGCCCTCTTGGTATGTTGATAAGTTATAGGGAGGAGGGTATGTTCTATAATTTTAGGATTAAATGTTTATCTTTTCATGAGCCTGTGACCTTCACAAATGTTTATCTCCCTCTACTTCCTACTCTCTTGCCTGGCTGTAGCATTTTGCAGCATTTTCAACGTATTTCCTTAACACAATGATCTATTGACTCTTGATTTTTTTTTTCTTTCTCTTTTTGTTTGTTTGTTTGTTTGTCTTCTTAGCTGAGACAAAAATCCTGGAAGGGACTGGAGGGGAAGAAACTTTCTTCCTCCAGGTGGGATAAAGCTCTATCAAAATCCTTTCTCTTGGAGAAGAGACTTTTATTATGCAGTAGGCTCTGGGTTTATTTCACAATGAGTACTCTTCCCATTTCCCTGCCAGAGCCACAAGGTGCTCTTCCATGTATTTTTCTGAAGATAAAGCCCATGCAAATATGGACCACTCCCCAAAACTTCAGCCCCCCAAGAGTTTATTACTCTAACTCAACATTCAGCAATTTATCAAAATTACTATTTAACTATTCCAGTTTAAGCTTTAGCTGCTTCTGCTCCAGGTAAGCAGATCTCAGATGTCCCTCTGGATGTCTCTCTCTTTCTTTCTCTCTCTATTCCAGGTTAGTGGTTCTGTGATGGAGGATCAAGAAAAAGTCATTGATTTTCAGTTTGTCCAGCTTTTTCTTGTTATATGGATAGGAATGATGACTTACAGGATATTTCCATGTCAGAGATGAAATCAGAGGTCATAGCACATCTCTGGTTTCAAAACTCAATAAGTATGAATGCAACATAAAACATTACTTTAAGTGATAGAGTGATGATAAACTAAGACCCTGTGTCTTCCTTCGACTTCACGGAAAATATGAGATACCCACAGCTCTCAAATAGCTTTGACTCTCCTATATCCTCAGCTCCAAACTGTGTTTTTCCCCCAAACTCCCTGGTCTCATGACCTTGGAGAATAGAACATCAAAACTCACATGAAGACAAATCTTTAAGGTAAAGAGAACTGCTTGGTGTGAAGACAGTAGTTAGCACAGGGAACTCTAAAGCAGTTTCAGAGCTGGGCTTCTTCCTTATCTGAGGTGTAGCTGCTTCTAAAACTTTTCCCCGCATTCCACGTAAATATTAGCATAGCACTTATTAAATATACATTTCTATCTTACCACTATGAGTAAGTTCCTTGAAGAGAGGGATTCATTTTCTCTATATTTCTATCTTCAGAACATGGGAAAGCTGTCAAATAAAATAAACTCCATAAGTTTTTAAAGAACAAATAAATCCAAAATTATTATAATCAGGAAGTTTCTATTTATAAATTACTAACTATGGCTTGACCATATTTTCTGGCCTAGGAGCTCTTTTTAATGAAAATACAAAAATAGGATAAATTCCAAACAGGAAGTCTTCATAATATTAAACTTTAATATTAATAACTTTAAATCTGTGGGGTATGAACTAATGGTGATCAGTACCCATGGCTCATTAGGAATTTCTGTGTAAGTTAAGGAATCTTCTTACCATCTTCTTCAAGGTCTTGGTTGTCAGAAACTTTTAATTGTCTTATTCTTTTTGGTACTCATCTTTGATCATGCAAATCTTATGTATTATATTTGTCACTCAATTATTAATTCTCCCTTCAATTAAGCATAGATCTATCAAGCATAGATTAATAGGCATACCTTTTCTAGTTGCTGGTGCAAAAATGCCAATTAAAAGATCTATATTCTTTCATTATATGTTTAATTTAGCCAAAAAAACAGAGAGCAGGCTTATCCCATTTCAAAATGCCTAACTCAATGAAAATGTTCATTTCATATTTATTATTATGTCTTATTGCAGCATACATATCTGAATCCAACACCGTGATGTATTATAATTCCTGTAATTTAGCTCTCTGCCTGTTAAAGAGCTATTTATGAATAGTGATCATGATAATAACTAATATTTGTTGAATGCCTCCATAGTTCTGGTTCTGTTCTAATTGTTTTATTAATTTATTTAACATTCGCAACAGCCCTATGAGTTGAATATTGTTATCCTTATTCTCATTTTATCATGAAGAACCTGAGGTACAAAAATACTAGCTTGTCAGCTCTTAGTGGTAGAATTGGAACTCAAAGCCAGGCAGTCTGACTCTTAAGCCTGTGCCCTTAACAACTAGGCCATGATCAATGTGTAGGATTGGAAACTGTCAGCTAGAAGCCATATTAAATTTTGTAAAAAGCCCAAATTTATCTGGAAGTAAATACTATCCATAATTAAGGTCTTATCGAGCTGCTATCATGTTCTTCAACTATATCAATATAAGAGATGCTCCCTGGAATTCGAGAACAAAGCTAAGCAGTCAATGATCCAGTGCTAAACTATAGTGTAAATAAAGACATACAGAGATAGGAGTAAGTGGAGCAAGACGGTTGAATAGAAATCTCCAGTGATCATCCCTCCACATTAACACCAAATTCAACAACTATGTATGCAAGTAAGCACCTTCAGGAGAACCGAAAATCCAGTAAGCAATCATACCAGCTGGTTTTAACATTATTTCACGGAAAGAGGCACTGAAGATGGCAGAAAAGATAGTATTGCATTGCTGATGCCACCCCTTCTCCCATCCCGCAGTAGTGTCGCACCAACATGCCAAGTGGGGAGAGAATCTGTGTGCCCTGGGGGAGTCGAGTGAACTGATTATGGGGCTTTGTATTGAAACTCTGGGCCTCCCTGCACAGAGTAGAATTCTGTTGGTGCCCATGGAGACAGCATATAGACCAGCCCAGCTAGAGGAAAATCTTCCCTACCAACCCCAAAACTCTAGTTCCAGCTAAACCCATCACCAGCTGACAAAAATCAGCCTGGCACCTGGACTAAATTCATAAGGCAGCCAGGCCACAAAGGCTGCAGTCCTTGGGCAATTCCTGCAGCTGTGCTGGCTCGGAGCCAGTGGATTTGGGGTACATGTGACCCAGTGAGACACCAGCAGCTGTGGCCAAATAGTACCTGTGTCACCACTCCCCCAACTACAGGCAATGTAGTTCAGGGAGAGTCTTCTTCCACTTGGAGAAGGGAAAGGGAAGAGCTCAGAGGACTTTGTTTTGTAACTTAGGTACAGGCTCAGCCACAGTAAAAATAATTCAGCCATAGTAGAAATAAAGTACTAGGCAGACTCCTGAAGTCCCTGAGTCCAGGCCTTAGTTGCTATAAGGCATTTCTGGACCCACTCTATGCCAGAAGGAAACATGCTGCCCTGAAGGTAGGACCCAGTCCTGGCAGGACTGACCATCACCAGCTGACTAAAGAGCACTTGGACTTTGAATAAACCTCAGATGTGGCCAGGCAACAGTCACCACAGACTTTGGGTAAGGCTGGGTTGGCTTCAGATGTGACCTGGTGCTGGTGGCCACAGGGAGTGCCCAGGTTACTCCTCCCCCAACTCCAGAAGCCCAGCACAGAGAGTGAGGGGTGAGTCTTTCACAGAAAGTGAAAGACTTTGGTAATCTAGGGAATTCTCCCATATCTTACCCAAGCCTACCAAGGAGATACCACCAGAAGTCTGCAAGAGTCATAGCATTACTGGGCTTGGGGCACCCCTAGTGCTGATAGAGCTGCAGTGTCCAAAGACTTAGATCACAACACTCAATTTCCATTGAATATCTGTAAAGACTTCTCAAGAACAGCAGGTTCAAACAAGCCCAAACTGCAAAGATTAAAGGATATACCTAACTGTTCAATTCCCAGATACTGATGATCATCCACAAGCATCAAGAACATGACCTCACCAAACAAACTAAATAAGGTACCAGTGATCAGTCATGGAGTGATGGAAATAAGTGACCTTTCAGACAAAGAATTCTAAGTAGCTATCCTTAAGAAGGTCAATGAAAGAAAGAACTCAGAAGTCAATCAGAGAAATTTAATGAAAAGATTGAAATAATTTAAAAAAATCGAGTGGAAATTCTAAAGCTTAGGAATTCAATTGACAAACTGAGAAATACATTAGAGTCTCTCAACAGCAGAATTGACCAAGCAGAAGAATTAGGAAGCTTGAATATAGGGTATTTGAAAATACACAGTCAGAAGAGAAAAAAGAATAAATAAGAAAGAAGCACACCTACAAGAGCTATAAAACAGCCCCAAAAGGGCAAATCTAAGGATTATTGGCCTTAAAGAGGAGGTAGAGAGGTTGCAGTAGAAATTTTATTCAAAGAAATAATAGCAAAGAACTTTCTAAACCTAGAGAAAGATATCATTATTCAGGTCACAAGAAGGTCGCAGAACAGCAAGCAGATTTAACCCAAACAAGGCTACCTCAAGGCATTTAATAATCGAGCTCCTAAAGGTCACAGATAAAGAAAAGGTCCTAAGAGAAGGAAGAAAAAGGAAAAAAAATAACATATAAAATGAGCTCCAATATGTCTGGCAGCAGACTTCTCAGTGGAAACCTTACAGGCAAAAAGAGAGTGGCATGACATATTCAAATTGCTGAAGGAAAAAATTCTTAACGCTAAAATATTGTATCCTGTAAAAAAAAAAAAATGTCCTTCAAACCTGAAGGAGAAATACAGACTTTCCCAGACAAACAAAAGCTGAGGGATTTCATTAACACCAGACCTGTCCTACAAGAAATCCTAAAAAGGAGTTCTTCGATCTAAAAGAAAAGGATGTTAATGAACAATAAGAAATCATCTAAAGGCATACAACTCACAGGTAGTAGTAAGTACACAAATGCAGAATACTCTGTTGCTATAATTGCAGTGTATTAACCACTTGTATATTGAGTAGGAACACTAAAAGACAAACCTGTCAGAAATAACTACAACTTTTTGAGAGATAGATAGTATAAAAAGATATGGATGGAAACAAAAGAAAAGGTTAAAAAGCTAGAGGGAATGGAATAAAAGAATATAATTTCTGTTAGTTTTCTCTCTGTTTATTTATATGTTTATAAACAGAGTTGTCATGTTTAAAATAATTGGTTATGAAATTTTTTTGCAAGCCTCATAGTAACCTCAATCAAAAAATCTACAACAGACACACACACATAAAAAAGGCAAGAAATTAAAATACACTACAAGAGAAAATCCTTTTAGCAAAGGAAGACAGGGAGAAAGTAAGAAAAAAAGAGAAGACTACAAAACAAGCATAAATGAAATAAAAACATGGCAGTAGTAAGTCTGTATCCAATAATAATAACATTGCATGTGAATGGACTACTCCAATAAAAAGATGCAGAGTGGCTCAATGTTTTTTTTTTTTAAAAAAAGAGCCAACTATATGTTGTCTGTGACAAACACACTTCACCTATACAGACACACATAGACTGAAAATAAAGACATGGAAAAAGATAACCCATGCAAATGTAAACCAAAAAATAGCAGGAGTAGCTATACTTCTATCAGATAAAATAAGTTTCAAGATAAAATCTGTAAAAAAAGAAAAGACAAAAAAGGTCATTACATAATGATAAAGGGGTCAATTCATCAAGAGAATATAACAATTCTAAATATATATGCACATAATGCTGGAGCACCCAGATATATAAAGCAAATATTATCAGAGCTGAAGAGATAGGCTCCAACACAATAATCACTGGAGACCTCAACATTCCACTTTCAGCATTAGACAGATCATTCAGACAGAAAATCAACAATGTAACATTGAACTTAATCTGCACTGTAGACCAATTGGACCTAATAGACATTTACAGAATGTTTCATCCAACAGCTTCAGAATACATGTTCTTCTCCTCAGCTCATGGATAATTCTCCAGGATAGACCACATGTTAGGCCACAACACAAGTCTTAAAAAATTCAAAAAATTGAAATCATACCAAGTATTTTCTCTGATCACAATGGAATAAAAAATTAGAAATCAATAATAAGAGGAATGTTGTAAAATATACAAACACATGGAAATTAAACAATATGCTCCTGAATGATCAGTGGGTCAATGAAAAAAATTAAGAAGGAAATTTAAAAATTTATTGAAATGAATGAAAATGAAAACACAACATATCAAAACCTACAGGATACAGAAAAGCAGTGATAAGAGGAAAATTTAAAGCAATAATTACCTACATCAATAAAGTAGAAAAGCTTCAAATAGACAACCTAATGATGCATCTTAAAGAACTAGAAAACCAAGAGCAAACCAAACCCAAAATTAGTGGAAGAAAAATAATAAATATCAAAGCAGAAATAAGTGAAATTCTAAGGAAAAAACAATACAAAAGATGAACAAAACAAAAATTTTTTTTGAAAAGATAAACAAAATTGACATATGTTTAGCCAGACTAAGAAAAAAAGAGAGAAGACCCAAATGAGTAATGTCAGAAATGAAAAAGGAGACATTACAGCTGATACTGCAGAAATCAAAAGGATCATTAGAGACTATGATGAGCAACTATATTCCAACAAATTGGAAAACCTAGAAGAAATGAATAAATTCATTTATTCATTTGACACAATGGCACATTTGTCATTCAAATTGACACATACAACCTATCAAGAATGAACCAGGAAGAAATCCAAAATCTGAATAAACCAATAAAAAGTAATGGGATAGGAGCAGTAATAAAAAGTCAACAAAGAAAATCCCAGGACCCAGTGGCTTCACTGCTGAATTCTACCAAGCATTCAAAGAAGAAATAATAACAATTCTACTTAGACTATTCCAAAAAATTGAGGAGGGGCTGCTCCCAAACCC
>CAUYSK010065496.1:0-44745 GCA_963575035.1 Avahi laniger
TAGTTGTCCAATTAATTTCTTTCCAATTTTAGTAGAGACGGGGTCTCGCTCTTGCTCAGGCTGGTTTCGAACTCCTGAGCTCAAACAATCCGCCCGCCTCGGCCTCCCAGAGAGCTAGGATTACAGGCGTGAGCCACCGCATCCGGCCTGTCAGTACTTTTTATTTCTACTTTATTTATTTCCATTAAGACTCAAGTCTACGTTCTGGTCTAAATTATAGGATTGATTAGCTTACAACCAAGGCTGGCCCTTCCCTCACTTGGCTGCCTCAGCCCTTGGTGCCTCAGCCCTTCAGTAAGGCCCTAAGGAATCCATTAGATGGGGGTTCTCAACCCGTGTGGAGCACCACATGGGGAAATGTGGCCCCCTCCAGTCAGCAGCCATGATTCACTACAATGGTGTTAGGAACTGAACTGTGTTCCCCCAAAATTCTTATGTGGAAGCACTAACCCCCAATGTGACTGTATTTGTAGGTAGGGCCTTTAAAGATGTAATTAATATTAAACGGGGTCATAAGGATGGGGCCCTAACCCAATATAATTGGTGTCCTTACAAGAAGAGGAGGAGATACTAGGGATGCAGGTACACAGTGCGAAGACCACATAAGGACATGGTGGGAAGGCAGCTGTCTGCAAGCCAAGGAGAGAGGTCCCAGGAGAAACAAAACTTGTGACACTTTGATCTTGGACTTCAGCTTCCTGAACTGTGAGAAAATGCATTTATGTTGTTTCAGTCACCTGGTCTGTGATATTTTGTTATGGCAGCCCTGGCACATAGTACAAATGGAAATTCTCAACCTTCGTTTATTCTTTCAACAAATACTTATTGAACACCTACTTGGTGCCAGGCACTCTTCTGGGTACTAAAAATATAGCAATAAGCAAAACAGACAAAGCCACGGTGGAGGGGAAGTGTGGAAAATTCTCCTAAAATGCAACATTAGAATCTCCTGCTGGGCCCCTGTGCGGCAGCAGTCCCCAGCCTTTCTGGCGCCAGGGACTGGTTTGATGAGAGACATTTTTCCACAGACCAGGTGTGGCAGGGGATGGTGAGTGATGGGGAGCGGCTGTAAATACAGATGAAGCTTCACGCGCTCACCCTGCCGCTCACCTCCTGCTGGGCGGCCTGGTTCCTAACAAGCCACAGACCAGTACTAGTCCACAGCCCTAAGGTTGGGGACCACAGCTGTGCAGGATCTAGCATGGACATCATGTGCCACTTTCCCAGTCCTTCCCCCACCCCAAGGATCACTGCACCAGACTGCCATGTTGAGGGCAGGAACCATGTCCTTTTGACCCTTTTAAGCAGTCTGGAATGCAGATGGTGTTAAGAAGGCATCATCTCTTCCCTGTGCCATGGACCTGGCTCCCCAGCAGTTCCTACCTTCTCCACCTGTGGTTCTCAGCATGGGGCACTGCACCAGTGGCAACGGCAGCCTCTGGGAACTTATCAGAAATACAAATTCTCGGACCCCCACCCGAGTTCCTGGATCATGAATTCCAGGGGTGCAGCCCAAGTCTCCACGTGATTCTTAGGCCAATCAGAGTTTGAGAACCACGGTTCTCCACTCTCTGACCTTCTCCCTGACCCATGACCCAGCTCCCACCGCACTTCTGCTGGCCTTCTTGTAATAGCAGCAATCCGTTGTTCCCGCCTTCTGTGTGCCAGGCCCGGTTAACTGGGGAGGAAACCGAGGTTCGAAGCAGCTTAATCATGTGCCCAAAGCTAGTAATGGGATCCGAATTCTAAAAGGCCAAAGTGCACACTTTTTCCTCAGGCTTTCACTGTCGCACTGTCTTGCTCTCTCTTCCTGTTACCGTCAGTCACTCTCTTTTCCTTTTCTTTTTTCTAGGCCCCTGCACCACAAACCCATCAGCTCCTAATGGCCTAATGGGAATCAGCTCACCTGAGCCTTTGTGATTTTCTTTCCATGGCTTTGCAATAGCCACATTTTTAAAGTACTGTAACACTGATTGATTTCTGCACACTCACAGTGCCCATGTGCATTAACAGAATCCCCTCCTTCCTAGCGGCACAGCGTATCACTAAGTTCACTATGTACATTTGAGAAAAATCAATATTCTTCCCTCTTTACAGGGAAAAAAAACATCTATTGCAAAGAAAAAAAAACTAAAAAAAAAAATCAATCTGCTACTAGTTAGGGAAGCAGGTATATGAATGCCATAAATGTTATTTTCTGCAGCCATTTCATATTTGCATTTGGGGATCAGAAAGGTCTGAATGAATGAATCTGGAGTCCGGTGAAGACACAGTGCCCAGTGAAGGAGTGAGCAGAGAGGCAGGGCTTTGAGAATGGGCCTGCTCTAAGATAACCTTTAAAACACAGGGGTATGTATGGCAAGGACATGGAGAAAAAGGACCCTCAGATGTTGCTGATAGTAATGTAAAATGGCGCAACCATTTGGGAAAACAATTTGGCATTTTCTTGAAAAGTTAAACATAAACTTACCATATGCCCAGCAATTCCCATCCTAAGTATCTACTCAAGAAAAAATGAAAATATATGTTCACATACAGACTTGTACCCGAATATTCATAGCAGCATTATGCATAATAGCCAAAAGGTGGAAACAGCCCAAATGTCCATCAATTGGTGAATGCACAAACAAAATGTGGGTATCCACACGATGGAATCCTATGCAGCAGTAAAAAGGATCAAACTACTGACACGTGCCGCAAGGTGGATGCATCTGAAGGACATGATGCTAAGCAAAAGAAACCAGATGCAAAAGATGGCATATCGCATGATTTCACGTATCTGAAATGTCCAAATAAGGCTGATCTATAGAGACAGAAAGTAGATCAGTGGTTGCTGGGTCTGAGGATGGGATGAAGATTAACCACAACTGGGCACAACAGATCTTTAGAGGATGACGGAAATATTCTAACACCAGAATGTGCTGACTAACAGTCGCACAACTCTGAAATCATTACATTATACACTTGAAATTGGTGAATTTTACGGTACCAGATTAGACCTCGATCTTTAAAAAGAAAGGGGTTGTGAATGGAACCACTTGACGTCCACAGGCTGGAGCTATTTGACTCGGTACAGCTAAGGCTTGTGAACCCTGGCACACATCAGCCACAAGGAGAAGTAGCAAACTGCTTCCTTCTTTGATAAATGCCTCGAAAGACAAGGCAGGGGACGGTCTCACCGGAGCAGAAGTTCTGCTGCTGAGCAAAAGCGCCCCAAGGAAACACTGAGGCAGGGCTGGGCCTGCTGGTGTCTGGGCCAGGGAAAGAGTAAACAAGGCAAAACCGGGACGAGTGGTGCCCAGCAGGGCGAGGGTGGGGGTCAGAAGCACACGTCAGGAAGCACTTCTCCACGAGGGCAGGGGAGGGCAGAGGGATTTGTAACGTGGGGGCAGGTGGGGGGGTTCCAGCAAGCCAGGCCCACTAGCCAGGACAGAAGGAAAGCCCTTCCTTCGTAAGAATAGGGAGAAGGGAGGAAAGCAAAGCATGGGTAAGAGGAGGAAGGGGCGCGGCTCTGAAGGGAGCAAGCGCTCCCAGGTAGCTCAGCGCCTCCTCACCATCCACTGCAGCGTGAGAAAACGGCAGAGGAACAACTCCTAGCAAAAGCCTCATGGGAACCTGATCAGAACACAAAGCAAGATTCGGGAAGGACTCTGCTTTCATCCCCACTGAGCTGGGAAGCCCGGAGGGGGGATGCAAACCCCCTCTTACACGATCGAATGTGTAGGATCACTGTGAACTGTCGGGGAGGAGGGAGGAAGGGGAGGCTCCGCGGTGTCACATCCACAGGGGAAGAGAAGGGGGCTGGACTCAGTCCTGCCACCTCATCCCGCTCTGCAACTCACGAGATGCGTGACCTTCCACAAGTGATGTAACCGCTCAGAGGTAACATGAGGACTTTATCTGGTCCAAAAAGTCGTGTGTGGACTGATGAGAGAATGTAAGGTGTTAAAGGTAAAGGAAATTGTGTATTGTTGTATATATAAATAGCTTCTCACTGTTCTTGCTAGATTTTCTTCTAAACACTCTCAAAGGTGAGGGAAGAGAAAGGAACATGTGAAAGAAAATAGTCTAGTCTCCACTGAGTGTTCGTGTACTTCAGTCGTGTGACAAGTCCCCTGCAAGCATGCCAGGGGGACAGCTGCTGCAACATGGGGTTCCACCCCAGAACTGCTGCAAAGGGCTTCTGCCATCCAAAACTTCAAAAGAGGGAGAGGTAAATATTAATATTTTTTAGGTGAGTCATTAAAAGTAAAGAAATGCTCACGGCTTGAAAATGAGGCAGCGAGGGATGAAAGCGGGAGGGAACAGGATGTTTATCCTACTTTTAAAACAAACTTCAAAGTATGCACTTGCTGGATCGATTTCTTTATCGTGGTACTTTATAAGATTTCCTTGCCTGCTTGTTTTTAATTCACAGCAGACATGCGGCATTGAAAGCAAAGCCTTATCCATCATTCCTATCAAAAGGGCTGGAGAGGTCAAACTACACCTGAGTGACATGATTACTAAAGTTTTAGGAACAGGGATACAAACGGGGGTTCAAAGATAGCAAAATCCTTCTCCTCGTGTTTTTCTTCTTCCTTACAAACAAAAGCAGTTTAACAGCACTGAAGGAGCTAAGCCCCTTTCATCTTCCCTTCCTATTGTCACACTCAGAGCGCCCAGAACACACAATAGCCAGCCCTAGCTTATTTTAATGAACAGCTACAGCCAGGGTAAAAATCAACATCGTTTTCAGAATAAACCTGATAAATCTTGTCCTTTCAAGGAGAGGAATTTATTTAATGCTTTTCGTTTTATCTTGTATGACCTACCCATTGTGAAACTGGGAACCTGTAATTTATGGATCCAGTGAAGACAAAATTGATTAACAGGTCACTGTAAATGTCACCAAGGGGGAATTTAACAAATGTAGTTCCACAGGATCAGTTCTTGCCTGGTACTACTTAACATTTCCATTAATTACTTGCTGACAGAATAGGTGATAGAACTGGAGGTGTATCACTAAATCTGCCAATTTAAAAATAAAAGTTTAAATACAAATAGGTCTTGGCAAGTTGAAAAACAAAGAAGGACCATTTGGTATCCTCAAGGCTCTGCCTGGTTCAGAGAAGGTGCCCACTAAATGTTAGTTCACTGAAATAAATGCCAACAAAACAAACTTTTAACTAACGAGGGCAAATATTATAATGTAGGGAACGCATTCATAGTTCAAAATGTGGTGCACACTCTGTTATCCTTTTCCTTATGTGCAGAAACACACGTGCGTACATACACACACACGGGCATAAATATATGTTATTTCCGGAATGTAAATGAGAAGGAAGAAAAGCGATAAGGAATAACCACTAAAGATTAACCATCTTAGCAGAAAACAGCAACAGCAAACAAGGGTGCAGCAGAGTGGAGAAAAGAGAAAAAGTCACACATTCACAGGTTCTGCAGATCAGGATGTGAACATCGATGGCAGGGGGAGGGAACACTATTCTCCCGTCTGTATCTTGGAAATCAAATAGCGTCACTTCCATGGGACACTATTGGTCAAAGCAATCACAGCCAACCCAGATTCGCCAGTAGGGGTTGCAAACCCAACCCCTCAATGGAAGGAGTGTCAATGAATTTGTGGCCATGGTTTACAACTGCCATGTCACTCTTCCTGTTGTAGCTGCTGCACATTGGCCAACTGGGGAGGAGCTCCATTCCCATTCTTGACTCAGCATCACGAAGAGAAAAAGAGATGGACAGTCTAACGATTCCCCAGACACGTTGAGAGGAGGCAAAGGATACATAGTGCAGTTGCATTTTATGCAAGTTTTAAATAGAGTCATTTAAGAAGATTAATAAATCCTCTCTTTATCCACAGTTGAAGTCAAACAAATCCTACTTTATATTTATTCCTAAGTGAAAATTAGACTGGAATTGTGAAATTTTGAATTATGTGAATTTTTTAAGAATGCATCCTTTGCATAAAATGCAAATATTCTGAACTTGCTTTAATTCTCTAAGGATCCAAAACATAATACAACATAAAGAAAGAAAACAGAGGAGATGTGAAAATTACATCCAACTTGTAGCATAAGGATTAAAGAATCACCAAATGATTAACTTCCCTCAAAATACAAGTTTCCCATGCTGTTTGAATTGAAGGAATGTTTTTTTCTGTTGAAATCAAGCATTATTAGTAAACAGCAGTTGTGAGAATTCGAAGTGGCTAAATTGTAGGCTTTGTTGGAAACAGGCCTGAATAGAACATATTAGCATAAATTGTATTTTTTATGGTTAAGCTGCAGTGTTAAATATCAAACTGTGCTAAACGATTGCTCTCCATACGGCTGCTAAATTGAACTACCTGTTATATCAGTTTAGTAAATTCTCAAACTTTGAGAAGTCAGCAATTTAATGGACATGTTTGTGAAATATCCTGAGGTACCCTGGCTTAACGAGAATGAACAAAACACCCCCTAGAGTGTTAAAAGCCTGTCTATTGAAAAGAAGGATTAGCAAGAGGGTAAATATACATTAATTTTTAAAAGGAAAGTCAATATATTATAAAACAAACATAAGATGTTCAGCCAGCTCATATTTCATGTCAAAGAAAAAAGTTTGTGTTCTGTCTTAATTTTTTCTAAATTAAGTGCTATATAAAATGATTTTTGCCTTATCATTGTACTATCATTTAGGAGACTGGACACTGAATTTTGCCCAGTTAAACTGACAATCACTATTTCTTTCCATTTTTGACCTTGGGTATTTGGCACATGTTATCAAATGGAAAATTAAGCAAAATATATACCCTCCTGCCTTCATTATTGTTGCTAAATTTTCATATATTCTTTAAGAATACTGAGCATTTCGGACAGGCCTCTGCCTTCTATCTTATAATGGACATTTGTAAACCACACAGCAGATATTTAACATCCTGAGAATAAATAGTTCGTATATAGCTTAGTTCTGCCAAATGTAAAATCAAGCATATATATTAGTGTTGGATGCCAAAGCCAATTGTTGAAAATCAGATCATAAACCCTTATCTGAGGTCTGACTATTTGAAATAGATTGAAATCATCAAGAATGAGTTAATAAATGGTTTGTTTGTATCTTCAATACAACAAGAAGATTGTTAGAAGATAAACTAAGCTGTCATTATTCCTTCCTTCCTGCTATTTTGCCACTCTTATTTTGATTCCTTCTGCATAATAGGGAATCATTTTTATTGTTTTTTAGTACTTTTTCCTAATTACAAAAGCAACACATGTTCACTGCAGAAATTTTAGAAAATAGAAACCAGCTAAGTAGAAAAAGAAAAATCCTTCAACATAATTTATTTTAACCCCCCTCCCAAATTAGATTCCCATTCTCACTCCTTAAATCAAAAGAAATTAGAATTGGAGCAAAGAGGTAAATATAAAAATTAACCCACAAAAATGCTAGAGGGAGATATAGGTGATTTTTTTTTATTAGCAACCCCCCAACAGTTCCCTGATTCTACTCAGGAGAAGGCCGGGTTTGCGCCTCTCATCAGCGGGCAGTCCAGCCAGTGCCACTAGAATCTCAAAGCCAGGATGATTCCAGAGGACAAATGGGTCACTCGGACAATGAATTATAACATAAGATAACTTGAGATAAATAGAGAAAAATTAAAGTGCTGTGGGAACCCAGAGAAGGAAGAGACAGGATCTGACTACCGAGATCAAAGATGGCTGCAGAAGAAGAACATTCAAGTGGAACTTTGTGTGTGTTGTTTTTTTTTTTTGTGCCCCAGAGCCAGGATCTCACTCTCGCTTTGTCACCCAGGCTGGAGTGCAGTGGCCTGATCATAGCTCACTTCAGCCTGGAATTCCAAGCTCAAGCAATCCTCCCATGTTAGCCTCCCGAGGAGCTGGGACTACAGGCGTGCGCCACCGCCCCCAGCCTAAGTGGAACTTTGAATGGTGAGTAAGCTGTCACGAACCAAGGAGTCAAAGGGAACAGCATTCCAAAGAGAGGCAGCACAAAGGAAAGCACAGAGCTATGAAGTCCAGTAAGGAGGGTTCCATGATCAAGTCACAGAAGTACATCATTTACCCATTCTTAAATCATCAAGAGAGTCAAGCCAGGAAGCAAATTGATCCATTCTTTTTTTTTTTCCCCAACTTTTTCTTATGAGGCCATATCAGGACATTCTAGAAAATCTAGTAGCATAAAACATTTCCAGACTCTACTAAAAGGGAATTTATTAACTCACATAATTGAGAAGCTTAATTATGTGTAGACTGGGTCAGCTTAAGCTGGATCTAGGTGCTCACATCATGTGCTCAAGTTTCTATCTCTGCCGGTTTCTCTTTCTCTGCTCTGCTTGTATCCACTTCCCTTTTCATGTCACCTTCATTCTTTCCTGCTGTAGAGACTCTTTTCATATCTCAGGAGAGACAGCTTCTGGCAGCCCCTGGCCAACATCCTTACAACTTCATAGCATAAATGGAGAGAACAGTCTTCCCCCAATGGATCCAGTGGAAGAACCCCAAAGGGGCATCTTTGTAGCTCAGATTGGACAAATGCCCATCCCTGAGCCAGCCACCGTGACTGGAGGACAATAGCAACACTTATGAGGGCAGGACAAGGCACAAGTCACCTTCATGGACAGCCCCACCAAGACCTCATGAGGTTGGGGAACAGCTTCCCAAAGGAAAAAGAAGAGGAGGATGGAAGAGTACCCTCGGCACACAACAGCTGTGACTATTACAGTTTGCTTCCCAGACCTTCAGAGAATTCCTTCCATCTCAACAGTGGGGATACATCATCATACTCCCCCAGACAGTCACCTGGGAAGGACTGCAGATGGGTGACAGTTCTCCCGCAATAGACGAGGACGAGAAATATCCTGAAGACCCATTCAAACCAGCACCTAAAAGACCCTCCTGAGAGTCAAAAGATTTTCACCCAATGTTCAAAATGGAAAGCTCCATTGAATTCTAAAATAGAGAACCAGAGAAGCCAATTGCTCCCCAACTTCACCCCCAGGTAATAAAAATCACCTGGTTTAGCTCTTGTGTCTTACATTAGCATATCTGAAATCCGGTCATTTAAAATTAGATCATAAATGGAGCAAGCACCCATATGGCACTTAAGTTGTGCCAGGCACTATTCTAAGTGTGTTACATATAGTACTACTTGCAACGGCCACATGAAGCAGGACCTATTATTATTTCCATTTATGGCTGAAGACGCGGGAGCACAGAGAGGCCACCCTCACACACAGCTGGATTTTGATCCAAGTGGTCCAATCCAGGGTCTGAGATCTTAACCCCAAGGTTAGACGCAGGACCTCTACTCTAGATAGATCGGAATGTACAAATGGTGAGCAAGGAGCAGGAAAAAAATGACACACTGAAAAAAAGCAACCTGCAACAGAATAAATAAGCAGATATAATAACACAACCTAGACACTGAACTGTCAGCTCAGAGGCATGAGCCGTCAGCATAGCCCCAACATTGTCTGGGAAGGGTGTGAGCAGTCTGTTTTAACGATCCAGGTTGAAGATTCAGTACACTCCACTGATATGAAAATATCCTCTCCTTTGCAACAGATGCTGTGCCCACAAAGGCAGCCCAGTGTCTGGGGATAACGTTACCACACGGTACACAACGCAGTGCCTGGCACATTGTCATGAAAGACTAGGTTCAGTGATCAAGTATTTGTTGAGCACCTACTATGTTCCAGGCCCTGGGCTGGGCCCTGGGGACAGCACAATGACAAGGAAGATACAGCAATGTACCCACCGTATCTTCCACCCAGTCCTGGCTTATCCCACGCTTTAGCTGAGGTTAAGCAGAATTTTTAGCATGTTTTACAAGTAGACCTGATATCTGGACAGTAAACCCCCATATAGCCATACCGGTTGATAAAATATTGAAATATTTTATACTGCTTGGTAAACAGCCACTGTCTAAGTCTCTGGGGTGTCCCACCACTGCCCACCCTGCCCTGGCTCCTCTCCCTGGACCCCGAAACACCCCCACAATCCACCAACTAGGGTGGTAACCAGGCCCAGCAAGGGGCTGCCAGGCCCCCATTATAGTGCATGGCCTGTGTCCTTTCCGATTGTTGGGTACCCATGTCCCTGACCATAAGCACTAAAAGTAGCCAAAACACAAAAAGTGTCTTCCCCCTTTCAACAAGCTTTAAACTCACACTTTTCTGGTCAACTGCCAGTTCTCTTTAGAAACAGTAGGTCTTTATTTTTTTAAAAAAAGGAAAAACATCAGACACACAATGTGACAATCAGCAACTGTCTGACAACAGCCCGCTGACGCAGAGGACATCATGCCAAGATGGGACCGAATTACCTCCTCCTCCCCTGCCACCCACTGCAGCTCCTATCAGCAGACACCTTCAGAACAGAGGCCTCAGTGAGACAGACCCAGATGGACGGCCCCGCAGCCGAGGGAACTGGAGGGACCTGGTCACCTCCCCTGGCCTCTCGCAGGCCCAGACTCCTGCCAGCTGTGTCAGTCAGGAAGGAGTGCAAATAACACCACTCAGGGAGTTTTGCCCTTCTGCCCACGTGACACCTCAGCTGCCGGGAAATCCCTGTACCTGCCCAGGTGTCAGGAAAGATTAAGACTGGCCCTGACACAGATCTGCAAAGGCAGCCTCAAAGGCAGTGGGGTTCCCCATTAACACTTTGTTCTTAACCCGGGTGGCCCCTTGGAATCACTTAGGGGTGCTTCTAAAATCTGGATGCCACCCCAACTCCATCAGCAGATCCAGCAGAGCCCTCCGTGGCTAAGGCAGCTCCGGACCCATGAACTGCCTCTATGGGCCAGTCAGACACACCCCTAGGGCTCCGCTCTCCTACAGACAAGTCTGCAGCCCAGAGGGGATGTCCAGACATCCCTCTGGCTCCAGGTTCCCAGTCCACCCTGCCCATGTGCTCACACAGCAGATCGAGCTACAAGAGATGTCCCCTTCCGCCGGGGACACAGTCCGGAGAATAAAGGGTTCTGGCATTCGGCCCACACATGGTAGCTGGACAGTGAGGACCAGAAAGTCATTTATTCAAATCTCACAATTGCAAATGTCAGATTGCAAATTTTAACAGCATCATTCAGGAATTGTGCCTGCCTTCCAGGGATTTATGGGGTTTTTTCTAACTGCTAACTAATATTTTAAAATATTAATGACCTATCTAGAAATGAAGATTTAAAAGCTGGCTTCTCAAAGATAATATCATACAAGAGAAAAAAACCATAATATAAATGAGTCCTTGTTGTTTTCTGAGCCTTTTTGCAATAACTCATCCAAGGGACGCTGTCCATACACACTGAAGCCAGTCGAGCCAGACGGCAGAGCAGAGCAGCGGCGACGGCGGCGAGTCCTTCAGCGCTCCTCCTGGCACAGCTCCTGAAATCTCGCCCCTCCCACGAAGCTGCCCGGATTGGCAGGGAACCAGGCCACTGAGCTCAAGAACCTCCAAAGGTCTCTTTTCTAAAGAAGGATCGAATTTCCTGCATTGCTAACAAGGAAACCAAGGTGCAGGAAGGTGAAAGAGCCAATTCAATGGGCAAGTGTCTTTTTTGGATAAAAAATGTCACTCTCATCACCTTGAGAACACAAAAACCACAAACATGCCTTCAGGGGAGACATAAGCTTGAGATTTTTTAGTTAAATTTAAGCTGCTGCTAAATGTGTAGTTTTTTTGTCTCACAAATTTTGCCACTGAAAAAGGAACAAATCATCAATGCAAATGTCTCAGGTTAGGTACTAAATCGGGCAGAGTGACAAGGCACCTCAGGTTGTAGGTCACCCTTCCACACTGCCACTGCTGCGGAAGGCAAGGAGGACACAGCCTCGCTGCCACCTCTCCGAGCAAGTTCGCCTTCATGGAGTGGACACCAACCCGGTGCTGGAGCAGGCTCCCGGCGGGACCGAGGAGGAAGGAAGAGAGGAAAAGAAATCAGGAGCTAAGGAAGGAACCCGACGCACACGGGTTCATACCAGGCCCACGCCGGTCCCTGTGAGGCATTCCTAGCCTTAGAATGCAGCAGAGATACAGCAGGAGCTGTGACTTCTGATTTTCTCAGTTAAAACCACAATGTACGTCCTCCCTCCCCTAATTAAAAAGCAAAATTTAAATAGGTTTGCATGTCCAGTGATTCTAGAAACAAGGAAGAGAAAGAAGTTTTCTTTTCATTACTTTTGGATATCAGCATCTTTTTGAAAACTTAGTAACTAAGTGACTTGGGCAGCTACACCCTCTCTGGATTTCAGGTGGCTCCTTAGTAAAACCAGGCCACAGTGATCACTCGAAAGGCAAAGGGTTGGACCTGCTGACCACTTGAGCTCCACAACACACGATCCTATGAACTATTGAGGAATAGAAGTTCCTATGTAAAGATATGTTCCTAAACAAGCTGTCCTTAAATTATAACTTAAAATGCACCACAGAACTATTAGAGAAATCCTATTGTCTATAGAGCAATGGTTCTCAAAGTACGGTAACCAAAGCAGCAGCATCAGCATCACCTGCGAACCTGTTAGAAAAGCGAATTCTCAAGCCCCAGCCCAGACCTACTGACTCAGAAACTCCGGCGGTGGAGCCCAGCAGTCTGTTTCAACAGGTGGTGGATGTGGTCCCGATGCGTGCTATAGCGACTCATGTAGTAAACAAAATAGCTCCTAATGCATTTGTTTCCAATACTAGATTTGGCTGCAAGCGTATCTGTTGCACAGTTCTAGAGCCTTTACTTGAGTCAATTATCTGTTTCAGAGAGGAAGAGAAAACCCCCACATGGGCCTCCTTGCTGTCCTGGACACTCCACTTTAGGGCCTTTGCCCTGGCCGTTCCCTCTGCCCCCTCCACGCTCCCCCATACAGGACTGGGCTCAAATATCCCTTTCTCAGTGAGGTCCACTCTGCACACCCGATTCTCCTTACCCTGCTCTGCTGTTCCCAAAGTACTTATCCCCTCCCAAAGAACTCTACCATTTATTCATTAACACACATAGTTTTCTGTACGTCTCCCTCCAGTAGAAAGTAAGTTGCCTCGATGGCAGTCTGTAGTACCCAGCATATAGTAGATTAGATAGACAGACAGACAGACAGATTTGTGGAATGAATAAATGAGTCAGGCAAATTCCAGAACAAACCTTTAGGTGCACAGCCTTCGTTTATTTTGTAAAGATTCAAATGAGGGGGCTACCTTTAAAACTGGAGAGAAGTTTCCATCTTTCATGGAAGATCCTAGTGTTGGTTCCCACATCCTTCTGAAGATACCCAAATGAATAATACTTATTTTGCAACCAACATTCAGGAAAGAGTAAGTTGCTAGAACCACATGAATCACTAGTGTTGGGTGTAGAATCTTTGTCAACTGAATGCACCACTCATCTGACAATATTTTCTAATAAAGCCTTCTCCAGTGTTTAAAGGACTATTAATTAAATTGCACAACCATCCGGGTTAACTAAAATTCAATATTTTTCCTTCTCGCTTAAAGTGGGAAATGTGAAATTGTGCCAAACGCCAATGATCTTTTCTTGGTTGATTCAGTGCGAGTGATTTGGAAGTAAGCTCTCCAGTCTTTCATAACCAGGTGCTTTTCTATGATTTTCCTGGGAATTTTCAGTCCTAGATATTTTTCTAAAAAACAGTTCTACACAGATAGCTTTAAGTTCACGATGGGTAAAAGTGAATCCTGATCATTAGAAAAGCTCATGGGATCATTGCTAGATGTTTCCACGCAAACTTCCCCGTTACCCATTTCCTCCAAATGATCAAACCATGTTGAAGCAAATGTTCAAAAATGTGTTTTAGTTTAGAAACTGAGATCTGTGGACGACCAAGCTAAAACTGCAGGTTTGTCTTTCGGTGTGTGTGTGTTGGGGTGGTGGGGGAGGCGGAAGGGGACAAGGAAGGAGAGGGACGAAGGCAATACTGTGTGGGAAAGTACCTGCTAACCGCAGAGCATCACAGCAGCAATTCTGAAATCCCTTGGTCTCAGGACCTCTTTCATTCTTTCTTTATTTCAGAATATTATGGGGGTACAAACATTTTGGTTATGTGTAATGTCTTTGCCTTGGACCTCTTTCATTCTTAAAAATTACTGAGGGCTCCAAAGAGCCTTTGTTTATGTGGGTTATAGCTATCATTATTTGCCATTTTAGAAATTAAAACAAAAAAAATTTTTTTCCAGAGAGGGATCCTTGCTGTGTCACCCAGGATGGAGTGCAGTGGCGTCATCATAGCTCACTGTAACCCTGAATTCCTCGGCTCAAGTGATCCTCCTGCCTCAGCCTCCCCAGTAGCTGGGACTACAGGCATGCACCACCATGCCTGGCTAATTTTTTAAATTTTTTTCCTGCAGAGACAGTGTCTCACTATGTGGCCCAGGCTGGTCTCAAACTCCTGGGCTCAAGTGATCTTCCCGCCTTAGCCTCCCAAATCTCAGGGATTACAGGCATGAGTCAGCATTCCTAGCCTACAAAAATTATTAAAATATTAATTCATTAAAATAACATTAATAACCCCATTACATTTTAACGTAAGTAACATATTTTATGAAAAATAGATTTTCCAAAGCAAAAAAAAAAAAAAGTTTGTGAAAAGACCACTGTGTTTTCACACTTTTGCAAGTCTCTTTAACATCTGGCTTAACAGAAAACAACTGGATTCTAAAATTTGTTTCTGCATTTAATCCGTTGCAATATCATAAATCCTGTGGCCTATCAAAAACTCCATTGTACACTCACAAGAGGATGAAATTGAAAAAGGCAAGTCACATGCTGGTATTATTATGAAAGTAGTTCTGACCTCACAGACCCCCTGAACGGGTCTCACAGACTCCTAGGGGCCCCCAGTGACATTTTGAGAATGACTGTACAAGCCAAATGTTATGAGTCCATTTCCTATTCAGAAATAGAGAAACTGAGACAGAGAGGGGAAGGTATGTGATTTACCAAAGGTCACACAGAAAGAGAAAAGACAGGCGGCAGAACGTGAACTTGGGTTTTCTACCTTCTGGTTGAGCACTATTAACATTAGACTACGTGTGTTTGTTTCCACACATCCAGTAGCTTCTGCCTAATTTGAGTTTTGCTGAGTAATAAGCACAATTATGAAATGCAGTGGAGTTGGGTGAGACAAGTAGTCAACTTACATAGACTTAAGTCCATGCACCTGCCCCACCCCCACCATAAGAGAGAGAGAGAGAGAGAGAGAGAGAGAGAGAGACAAGGAATTTTAAAGCCTGGTCGACTGCATGTGCCATTTCATTGCGAAGATGCATGCCTCGAGTGACGGTGAGGTCGGGATGTGAGTCTGAGCTCCTTCACCCAGCTCAGCACAGTTCTCTTTGAGTGTGTGCATTTCGCCACATTGAGTGGGATCCTGGAGATGAAGATATTTTTGTTGGTTTGGTTTGGTTTGGTAGAACGTGGCTTGTATACACAAGGAACAACTGGAGTGGGGGAAAACCACCAGCTTTATTGAGCTTACTGAGAGCGAGCACAGTCTCGAGCACCGCAGGTAGAGTATTCGATGGGCAACGTGAGGACTTTCAAGGGTAATACTCTTGAACCCTTTACCATCTCAGAAACTTCACCTTCATCTAGGGGCCAGTCTCCTAACAGAGAAGAGTTCTACAGAGGAAGCAGCATCTGAGTGATGGGGATCCTTCCGACGGCAGCTTAGGTCCCAGGTGACAGGAGCAGGTAGTAACGTGGCAACAAGCGTGTATTGCTCCCCAGGAACACACAGCACTTTCTCCAGCACTTCTCAGCTTTTTCGGTGCCAATGCCTACCACGAGTGAGAGATGATCACAAAGTGTTCTACTCCATAATATGCCAATATCTGTGCTAAAATTTTTATTGTAAAAGCAAGACATTCATTTGCTTTAAAAAGAAAAAAATTAGTACGGAAGAGTAGAAAAGTCTTACTCCAACTCCACCCCCCATTACAGTCCATGCCTGGGGATAACATAACTCTTTCTAACTCAATGCACTTACATCTCTATTTCTGGATTTATCTATTTTTAAAATGTTACTCCCCGCTAAGGACGACTCATCTCTATTTCCCTCCACATCATGTCTTAGACTCCACACATGGCTGATAAATTTACATTCTATTCAGTAATTATATTTTCCATGCTTCATCTTCAAATCAATTCTAAAAAATAAAAACCAGCACATAGCATTGAAAACGACTGAGAGTGCAGAACCAAAAATTGTGATTGAACCCAACAGAACAAAATGTGATCCTATGACATGAAATCTGTGCCACCTGAAGAATAATATTTCAAGAGTGAAGAGCAAGTGCACTCTGTGTTCCTTCTATCGCCTGCTGAGAGCCAAGACATGTTTTCGTTTCCTTCATATTTGGACTATGACTTTGTATTTTTCCCAGAGTTCCTAAGCGGGGGGGGGGGAGAAAAGGAATGGCATATGCCAGCATATCATATCTTAAAGCCCTTAAAAATCCTTAGCTGTCCAGTTTCTGTAATGGAATCACTTTCTTCTTAAAGACATCTTGACTTCTAATTGTCACCAGTTCCTTTCTAAATCTGCTGCACAGACGTTATACTGGGATTTCACTTCATTGCCCTACTGAGTTATTATCATGATTTCTTGGGTCCAATATTTTCATCATTTCTTGACTATTTATTTGTTTGGCTGAAGAATATCCTTCAGCAATGGTTCTTTTTTAGGAAAGGCTATATGGGAAGTAAACTTCTTAACTCCTTGCATGTCTGAAAATATGTTTATTTTACTCTCATATTTAATTATTCCTAAGGCTGGTAGACCAGAGACTACTGAGTATCACAACATCCATCTATTCCCACCCCCACACTTCTCATAATAGAACCTTCTTTGGTACAGGTATTCTCCTCCTCCATGTGTCCACAGGGCAGTGGTTCCTGACTGGTCTACTTGTTATCCCTTGTTTAGTTTAAGAATAGGCATATGCTACAATTTTGGTTAATAAGACATGGAGAAAAGACTGCCTGCACTTCTGAATAACAGACATGAGGCATTCCCATCTTTCTGTGGAGACTGTTATTTCTGAATGTGGTGCCTGGAACTACGGTAGACATCTTGTCTCCAGAGAGGACCTAGCCTGAGTACATAGCCAACAAGCTGAAGATGACATGGCAGAGTGATAGAAGAATCAGGAATCTTGATTATTATTTGACCTTATTAAACTGATGAACTTACCAACCTGATGATGTCCGATCTCTGAATTTCATATAATGTGAGATAATACAGTTTCTTCTTATTTAAACCACTGTGAGGGTATTCTATTCCTTGTAGTCAAAGGAATCCAAATTAATACAGCTGGGTATTAATTCTTAGTTTACTTTCCCTTGAAACTTTGAAAGCATTATTCCATTAGCATCTACTATTGTTGACTACTGAAGCAGTATGTGAATCTATTTCCCATTTCCTTGTGAATATGCAGTTTTTCCTCTTGCTGGGAGCTTTTATGTTTGCTTTCCTTCCAGAAGGCTGAAATCCATTAGAATGTGTCTTCATTTGGATCTTTTCTCATTTATTCTGCTTGGCACTCAGTGGGCTCCTTTTAATTGAAGAATTTTATTCTTGCTTTAGCTCAGAGAAAGTTATTCTTTATTTCTTCATCCTTTGTATCTATTATACAGACATTGGACCTTCTCAAGTTATCTATTGTCTTTTTACATATCTCTTTTACTTATCACCTTTTTATGCTAGGTTCTGAAAGATTTTCTCAATCTTATCTTCTTGTTTACTTATTTGGAATTTATTAGTGTCCTTTCTGTTCTCCGACATTTTACTGCATTTTAAAAACTTCAAAAATCATATTTTTAATTTTTGAGAATTCTTTCTTATCTTCTAATTACATGTTTTTCATAGCAGTGAGTCATTATTTTATCTATGTAAAAATCTCTGAACTGCTATTAATTAATATCTCCATATCCTCTCAGGTGATTTCTTCTTTATATTGGTCTTTGTGTTTTGTGCTGTTAATTTCCTTCAGATATCTAGTGGTCATTAGGTGACCATTTGTATTTATTGATGAAGGACTTTGAAGGATTAGTATAAGTAGCTCAAGTGAGTTTCCTTTGTATTTAGGAAGGTCTGTTTGCTCTTAATGTGAGAGTAGACTGTATGTGTGGAGAGATGCTTCTCTTTGGTATACATAGATAGGGAGCAGACAGATCTGGAACTCCCACCACTGTCAAAGTAAAGTAGCGCTCATACACGTATTTCCCTCCTACTCTGAGATGACTTTCCTTTTTACCTTCTGGCTCTACCCCAGGATTTCGTTATCTGCTGGGTCTATATCCCTTATTACTCTGCATTGTTCCCTCGCCCCAACTCCATACCTTGGGCCATCCCTTAGCAAATCATTCATAAGTTCAGAAAACAATTCTTAGGGCTGGGCGCGGTGGCTCACGCCTGTAATCCTAGCACTCTGGGAGGATTGTTTGAACTCAGGAGTTCGAGACCAGCCTGAGCAACACCGAGACCCTGTCTCTACTAAAAAAAATAGAAATTATCTGAACAACTAAAAATATATAGAAAAAATTAGCAGGGCATGGTGGCGCATGCCTGTAGTCTCAGCTACTCAGGAGGCTGAGGCAGTAGGATCACTTGAGTCCAGGAGTTTGAGGTTGCTGTGAGCGAGGCTGACGCCACGGCACTCACTCTAGCCAGGGCAACAGAGTGAGACTCTGTATCAAAAAAAAAAAAAAACAATTCTTAGAATACAAATTGCTCTATATAAGTCTCAGAAAGGAAAGAGCTACTTAGCCAAAATTTCCTGAGGATATCTTTCCAGTCAACCACCCACATTGCTGCCTCAAAGCTCACTCTTATCCTATGTGCCAATGCCAAGCGTGGAGCCTGTCTGGAGAAAGTCTCCCATCTCCAACACAATTCTCCATTTAGGTCTAGGCCATGGTCTCCTATTGGATACTGTGCTTTCTGTTGTTGTTGTTGTTTGCTTGCTTGTTCATTTTTAGAGACAGGAACTCACTCTGTCACCCAGGTTGGCGTGCAGTGGCACATTCAAAGTTCACTGCAGCCTCAAACTCTCAAGTAACTGGGACTAGAGGTGCAGGCCACCACACCTGGCTAATTTTCTTATTTTTTTTATAGAGACAAGGTTTTGCTATATTTCCCCGGCTGGTCTCAAATTCCTGGCCTCAAGTGATCCTCCAGCTTGGGCCTCTCAAAGTGCTGGGAATACAGGCATGGGATACTGCATTCTTGAAATAATAAACTACGAGCCCATCTGGGTTCAACCTTGTAGAAATCTGATGAAATCTCTTTTCTACTTGTAGCACTGCCTCCTGTTTTCAGAGTTGTCATGGATTCATTTTTTTCTGTATATATTTAATTGTCCTTTCAGCAGATTTTAAGAAGACAAGGGAGGCAAATGAACACTTCATTCTGTCATCTTGAACCAGAATCCTCAGTACATTTTTATTAACACAAATTAACTTTTTATTTCAATTTTTTGACAATGTAAGGGGTTTCAGAGTATCTGGGAAGCCCGTAAAATGTGGCGGGCAATGGGTTAGAAGTGAAAATTGATGTATTGAGTAAAATATGTTAAAATCTACACTCAAGTATATAAAGTCACATCACTTTTTCTCTACAACAAGAATTAATTTCTGAATTGACCTCCAAAATCAGAAACTTCAACTAGGTTATTTCCAGGTAAACTCAGTCACTTCTGGGTAAAATTTATCATTTTAAGCTTAACTTGGGCAATTCAAGATATCACACCACTATCGCTTGCAAGGGTTCTATCTACGGTCGCTCAGGCACCTGGGGACGTGGTGCCTGCCCTGGCCCCCATCAGCTGCCTTCTTCCCACCTGATCGTTGGTTATCAGCCTTCTGTCCCCACCAAATCCTTTACTGATATCATGGTCCTATTGTTGGCCTCCAAGCATCAGGACAGAGGGATCATCTGCATCCTTTTAATCTCAACTGTAAGTTCCTTTGGGTTCACTGACTCGCTTACTCTCAGTCTCTCCCGCCCCACCCACCTCTTGGCTATTTCAAAATAATCTTTAGCACCAGGGGTTTGGGGTGCTGCCCTGTGCTCCTTTCTAGTCTCGAACCTAGACAAGCTACCCTGCCCTTTTATAGTTTGGCTGCTGCTGTACCATGATGCCTGCAAGCCAGGAAGAGGCCCTCACTAGAATCCAACCATGCTGGCACCTGATCTTGGACTTCCCAGCCTCCTGAAATAAATGTCTGTCATTTAAACCACCCGGTCTATGGTATTTTGTTATAGCAACCTTAACAGACCAAGACTTTAGCTCTGATGAAACACGGTATTTCCAATCTGTTGTTTATGGCATAAAATGCCATGTGTATTAGTTTGCTAGGGCTGCCATAAACAAGGTGGCTTAAACAACAAAAATTCATTGTCTACATTTCTGGAGCCTAAAGTCCAAGATCAAGGTGTTGGCAAGGTTTGTTCCTTCTGAGGGCTGAAGGAAGGAATTGTTCCAGGCCTTTCTCCTTGGCTTGTAGACAGCCGCCTTCTCCCTATGTCCCTTCATACTATCTTCCTTCTATCCATGTCTGTGTCCAAATTTCTACTTTTTATAAGCACACCAGTTGTATTGGATTAGGGCCCACCCTAATGATCTCATTTTAATTTGATTACCACTGTAAATAAAGACCCTATCTCCTAATAAGGTCACATTCTGAGGTACTAGGAGTTTGTGGGGGGTTCCAACTTAACCCATAACACCTTGATTCCTTCAAAGATTTGCTTTTGATATTCAAGCCCAAACTCTTCCAAATGAAAAATATTGCTTGTCCCTGCTGTAAATTTGAAAATATAGATATTTAAAATCTCAATAGAAACCCTGTTTCTTTATCTTTACATTCCTACTATAACAATCCAAATGCTCCCAGCAATGAATTAATAACAGAATGGGGGGGACAATAAGGAAATGTTAAGGGGTGGGGAAGAAAGAAACCTCTATTAATATTTCAAAATTTTGTCCAAATTCATTATATCAGCCCAAGGTGCCAAATTTGCTGGGTCAAACCTGTGGCAATCTTCCACTTATAGGGAATGTTCTAGGTGCTGCTCAGAAGTCTCCATTTTAGTTCTTCCTAACAGCAGAGAGGTGCAATGGTACCCAGGAATTCTGCGGACATAACCCAAAGAGGTTTACCAGATTATCAGAAACAAGAAATGTTTACATCTCCTGTTTAATCTTTAAATGCCACGTGAATTTTAGGTTGCCCTCCATAATATTCATCTATCCGCATGTGGCAGTAGCTTTTATGAGGAAGAAAAATTCAAAACAATTTTCCCCCGAAGTTTCAAGTGACATCCGGGAAGATGCACCCAGCTTATCCTGTGATTTCATGTGGCCCTGGCGTAATGCCCCATGTTTGAGAAGCACAGCTTTCAGCGGAGGAAACAGGAAGTTCCACAGATAAAGGGGTTTTGTTTTGTTTTCAGCAGAGAAAGATCTTCATTTTGGCCCTGCCAGGAAGCCAGTCCTTTTCCACCCAGAGGAGAGCATTTCCTGAAGAGCAGATACATGTTCCTCCCCAGCTGGCGGAGAGTCGGCGAGGTGGAAAGAAAAAGGCGTGCCACAGAATCAACAACAGAGCTGCGCTTGAGCAAGGATGCACATTCCACAAGGAAAGGAAAGGACCAAGGGCGAACGGGGTGAGAGTGCAGGGAGGAGAAAGTCAGCAGCCCAGCACAGAGCAAGGAAGTCAGAGGGCGTGCACAGCACACGCAGGAAAGCAGAAGGGAAAAGGCAGAGCAAGGGGAGAGGGATGAGATCATTGGGATTGGTGGCAAAGGCCTTTAACGATGGTGGGACCACAGAGCACAAAGAAAGCTGGGCCAACCAAAAACATCTGCACCCTGAGCTTCGTAGAGTACCTAGAACCACCACAAAGAAACAGCGTCCTCTGTCGTAGGTCCAGTGATGCCACCATTCTGCCCTCTCATTTCCATCAGTGTGTTGTGTTGTGACACCTACTTTAGAGAACTTTCTAGGCACTGATGAAGCTGAAGTTGCTGGGTGATTTCTAAAATCCACACTGAATTCTATGAATCAATGATAAATTTAGGTCTAAAAATTACTTAACCAACCCTTGAAGGAATGCAAGTCTATGACAAGCATTTTCCCTTAATTTTACAAGCTAGAAAAGGGTTCCTTGTTGGTTTTTATTTGCATTTCTTGGATTACTCAGCGTCAACAGAGTGCATTCCAGGCCGAGTTCCTGTACAGTCGTGTCCCAAAAGGCTTCCTCTGTGGCTTTCATCTCTCCCTACTCTGCTCACATAAAGATGAGACGGCAAACACATCTGTGACTGCCAGGCCCACACTTGCCTCCCAATGTCCCTGCTGCTGGTGGTCGCAGCTCCACAAAGCAGCAAAGCCAGGGAGAAAGTGAGATGGCTCCCCATGTCATACTTAGGGAAAGCCCTGGGGCACAGGGCCAGCCACATTAAAAGCCAACCAGCACCAGAGCAACAAAATAAAACTATAACTCTTCTCTTCAAATGTTATGGGGACTGTTCTCAGTTTTCAAACTGGGGTATATAAGAAATGCAACTTTATTGTTCTCTAATAATCTAATTTACAATTCAACCCTCTCCTCCATTTGACACAGATTAATTCCATGTAAGACAAGGTCTCTCCTCCAGCCCCAGCTCCCTAGAGTTACGTTTAAATTCTAGCGCCTTGTTCAGAGCGTGCCAAAGCCTCTGGGCTTTGATTAAATACAGGGGTACAGGTTTCCTCTGCTCGCTAGCTCCCCAGACCTGTGAGGGGTTTGCATAGTCACCACCCTTCAGGATTCAGTCTAGACACAGGGCAGAGCCTGCCTCCCCAGGGGCCACAAGCATCTGCCTTTCCTCCTTCCTCTCCGACTCCCCTCTGTCCTCACCAAGAGCACCATCACCCCTGTGGGGAAGAAGGGCTGACGGGTGCTAAAGAAGCCTACTCGTCGGGCATCATCCTAAACCTTTTGTCTATGCTTTGAGTCCTTTGGGGCCCCGTGAGGATCAGGCTTTGGCAAATCAAACGCCAAGCACTGATTTGTGAATTTTGCTATGTTGCTTGTGCCCTGAGGCAATGAGCGTGGTGGAATGCCCTAGCTGCGTGGGCAGGGCATGTCCCATGACTAAAAGAAACTAACAGAAAAGGACAAAAATCTCCGTAAATAACTGTAAATAGTATCCTGCCACCTTCCCCATCACCCTTTGGTTGCCTGCGTGGCCATGGCTACGTCTACTTTCCTTTCATGCTTTGTCCCTTTGGATCTCTGTCATCAGAAGTCCTTAGGAAAACAGCAAATAATACTGCTGTAAGTGCTGGGTGCCTTTCGGAGGAAAGGGCAAAAGGGGCTTCTGGCGAGTCATGTGGAGCAGAAACAGCAGCAACAGTTCAGGGGACGGCAAGCAGGGAATGTGGTTAAGATGCAGGGGGCAAGCATCTCATTTATGTTTAAAAAAAGATTGTACTTGCATGTGGACATACATACGTGAGCGCACACACAGGAAAAGACTTCCGTGGATGTTCTATATTGTTTAAATTATCTCCAACAAGAAAGAGTCTGTATGAAAATGAAACGCGGGTGCATGTGGACGACAAGCAGCAGATAAAGGTGAACAGACGCACAGGAAGGGTGGGGAAGAAATGCCTTCGTTAGTGGTTTGATCCTTATCATGGAGCTGGTAAAACGCAGACAAAATTTAATAGCCCTACTTAGCATCTTCTGATTGGTAAATCAACACACACTCATTGTAGGGAAGTTGGAAAATACAAAGAAATATAAAAATAAATTTAAAATCATCAGCAATCCCCCCCCCAAGACATAGCCAGTGTTGACATTTTGGTGTAGTTCCTACCAATTTTAATCCATGTACACAATATTTTTAATTATAGGGGATCGTTTTGTATAAATAATTTTATTTTGCTTTTATGTAATTTTTATTTTCAGTTTTTCTGCTTAAAAAAGTAATATATTCATTACTGTTAAAAACTCAGATGACGTGGAAAGTGAAATTTCTCATAATCTCACATCATAGTTAATATTGTCCCAGAATTTTCCAGTGAAATTATATAGTTCTTTAAATGAGATCACACTACACAAATGTTCATCAACTTACTCTTTCATTTAGCAATCAATGTCTCCTGGCCATATGATTTGATTGACACAGATCAACCTTATTCTTTCTTCCATAGCATACTTTATTAAATAGGGTGTACCTTATTTAATCTGTATTTTATTAATAGACAAAGTATTTCCAGTTTAGTATTATAAAAATGCTTTAATGACTATCCTGATATATATGTATGCAAATATTTCCTGAGATAAAATTCCTGGAAATAAATTATTAGATCAAATAGGATGCACATTTTAAATTTCAAAGGATGTTGCCAAACTCTTCCAAAAATACCGTAGAAATAGACAATTCCAACAATAGGATATGACAGTATCCTTTAACCAAACCTTAGCAACAGTGGGCATTATTGATCTTTTAATATTCAATGATCTGACTGGCAACACATGATGTATTATTATTTTACTAATATTATTCTCAGGTTGATATTTATCTTTTGATTTTATTACAATTTTAATTTTGCTTTTAAAAGAAATTTTCAATTTTATGCAGTCCAGTTCATGGTTCTAAGATTATATAAATGTTTGCTCATATTTAATTATGGACCTTTCATTCTATATTTAAATGTAGAATCTAGCTGTAATTTACTTTGGTTTAAGAACCGAAGGATTCAGGTTTTTCTAAATAAAAATTTTGATGAAGTATAATATACACACAGAAAAGGACACAAAACATAAATATACAGGTTGATGACTTTTCACAAAATAACATCCTCCCACCCCTGCGAACCACACCAACCAGATCAAGAAATAGAACATGATTCACCGCCCTAGAAGTCCCCTTAATTTCCCCTCTTAGTCATTACCTCCCTCAGGTAAGCACCATCCTAATTTATATCACCAGAGATTAGTTCTGTCTGTTTGGATGTCTGGCTTCTTTTTCTTAGCAACATGCTTGTGACATTCATCCATGGTTTTTGCATGTAATTACAGATATTTAGTCTCATTACTATATACTATGATTTATTTTTCCATTCTTCTGTCTTTGGACATTTGAGTTCGTTCCAGTTGAGGCTATTATGAATAATATGAATGCTACGTACATTCTTATACATGCATTTTGGTAAACAATATAGATACGTTTCTGTTGGGCATATACCTAGCAGGGGAATTTGGGGCATGGTCAGCTTTTGTAGATACTGCCAAATAGTTTTCCATAGTAGTTGTGTCAGTTTACACTTTCACCAATAATATACGAGAGTCCAGTTGTTCCATGTTCTTGTCAACACTTGGTATTGTCTGACTTTTTAATTTTAGCTCATTCCGAAGGATATGTAGAGATATTTTATTATAGTTTTAATTTGCATTTCTCTGAGAAATAGTGCAATTGAATAACTTTAATATTAGTTATTGGCCATTTGAACATCTTCTGTGTAAAGTATTCAAGATTTTTGTCCACTTTTCTATTGGGTTACTTGCCTTTTTCTCATTGATTTGTACTTCTTTACAATAAATTCTCCTACTCTGGGCTTACCCGTTCATTCTCTTAATGGTGTCTTTTGATGATTAGAAGTTCTTGATTTTAGTCTAATCTAGTTTATCAACATTTTCCTTAAAAGTTAGTCTTTTTGTGTCCTGTTTAAGAAATGTTTGCCTATTCTAAGGTTATATAGATATTCTCTTATGTTTTCCTCTAAGAGTTTTTATTGTCTTACTTTCATATATAGATCTACAATGCAGCTAAAATTTATTTTTGTGAACAGCTTGAGGAAGATTCATTTTTTCCATATGGACATTAAATTGAACAAGCACTGTTTACAGAAAAGACATCCTTTCTCTACTGCATTTTAGTGTCACCTTTGTCATAAATCAGATGATCATATGAAGATCTCTTTCTACAGTTCCACTGGGCTTCAGGAATCAAGAATATGTCACCCTAAAATTTGCCTCTTCGACATGGAAATTATTTTGTAGGTAAGGGCTATTAAGAAGCAGTAACAAGAAAAAGCCCTCCCTATCTCACGTTTTGCCTACAGGCAGGATGTAAATTCTTTTACTGGAGAGAACTCCAGACTCTTATCAGCCCAGGGATAGCTCCAGAGGACTCTGCAACAAACCTTCCTCCATTAGTTTCCTCCTATATATTTACCTTCTCATAGTTTCCTACCCTTGGAAGCCGAAAACTCTTTCCTTTGTTCTTTCATTTTTCAACAAATTTGCTGTTCTTTTTGGAGATGCCATATAAGCCAGAGTTCTAAATCACTGCTTTGAGTTACTTTTCATTAGAGTTTCTTTCATGTGATATATGTTGCATGCATTAATAAACTTGTTTGTTTTTATTTTGTTAATCTGTCCCAACTAAGAACTCATGGGGGTTTAGGAAAAATTATATTTCCTCCCCACCAGGGCCATTTGTCTATTCTGACACAAATACCACACCTATACTGACTTAATTACTATAGCTTGATAATAAGTCTAAATATCTGGGGATATAACTTTTCTCAGCTTTCTTCTTATTCTTCATGATTGTCTTGGCTAATCTTAGTCCTTTTCCCTTCTATACAAATTTTATAATTAGTTTGTTGATGTCCATTTAAAAACACCTGCTGGAATATTGAATGGCTTGCATAATGTAAAGATTAATCTGGGGGAAATTGACATCTTTACAATATTGAGTCATCCAGTCTATGAACATGGTATATCTCTCCACCTACTCAAGTCTTATTTAATTTCTCTCAGTACGTCTTCTTGTTTTCAGTATAATTATAAATCTCGTACAATTCTATTACATTTATTCCTATGAATTTAGTGTTTTCTGAGCCTATTGTTAATGGTATTATTTTAAAATTTCATTTTCTATTTTATCATTGCTAGCATATAGAGGTACAATTGGTTTTGATATTTGACCTGGTAACCAGCAACACTGTTTACATTTACTCATTAATTCTAATAGTTTATCTATAGATTCTTTTGGATTTTCTATATATACAATTATGTTGCCTATCAATAATGACAGTTTTATCTCTTACTTACCAATCCATATGCTTTTTATTTTTTTCTCTGGCCTTGCCTCAGTGACCAGGACTTCCAATGCAATGTTAAATAGAAATGGTGCTAGCGGACATCTCAGGGAGAAGACTTCCAACCTTTCAAAGTATGATGCTCACTTTATTTTTAGGTACTCATTATCAGATTAAGGAATTTCCTTTGCTAAGGCCTTTTCAAAATCATGAATCGATACTGAATTTTATCAAATCTTTTTTGTGCATGTGACTGTACATTTTTCCTCCTTTATTCTGTTACTGGGGGAATTATCTCGATTTATTTTCAAATGTTAAGCTACTCTTGAATTCCTAAAGCCTTTCCCACTTGGTTATGATTGGTTATCCTTTTTATGTATCGCTGAATTCATTTTGATTATATTTTGTTTAGCATTTCTGTATCTATGTCCATGAGAGAGGTGGGTCTTAAATTTTCTTTTCTTGTATGTCCTTGGTAGGTTTTGGTATAATGTTTTCTTCTTCAGAATGAGCTGGGAAGAGTTCTTTTTCTATTCTCTGGAAGAATATGTAAGATTAATGCTAATATTTCTCTTAAATGTTTGGAAGACTTTACTGAAGAGATCATCTAGGCCTAGAGAATTTGTCTGCTGTTTGATAGGAAGGCCTTTAATAATGAATTCAATTCTTCACTAGAGATACCTTTATTTGGATTTTCTATTTCTTCTTGTGTTAGTTTTATTATATCAGGTTTTTCAAGGAATTTATTTCATCTAAATTGTCAAATACGTTGGCACAAAACTGTTCATAATATCCTCTTATTAAGGACACATCTTCTCCTTAAATGTCTAACCAGTTTTCTTAAAACCAGTCATTGAATAATAAATCTCTTACAAAATGATATGATATGCTACTGCTATCATATATAAATTTCATTTACTCAATCATTCAAAAATATGTGTTCGCTCGAACTATGAGCTAGGTGTTATTCCAGTGCTCAGACAACATTCCTGTTTCACGGAGCTTTCCTTTAATGAAGACAGCAGACAATAAACAAGATAGTGATAAGTGTTCTGAAGAACAAAGCAGGATAGGGTCTGGGCAGGAGGAAAGCGGAGGACCATTTTACAAACAATAAGAGAAGGTTACTTTGAGAAGGATCTGAATGAGGTGAGAGAAAGAGCTATCAAAAGGTCAGAAGGAAGAAGTGTAGAAGCCCTAAAGACATGTATTTGGCATGTTGTAAGAAGAGTAGAGAGGCTAGTGTGACTGTAGCAGAGTGAGTGAAAGAGAAGCAGAGATGAATTAGAAATCTGGGCAGGGGTTAGATTATGCAGGGTCCTGTAGACCATGGTAATGATTCGGAGTATTCAAAATGTAACAGGAAAACACTGGCTTTGAGCAGCCAAGTAACATGACCCAATTCATGTTTAAAAAGACTGCTCTAACTAATCTGTGTAGAATAGACTGTAAGGGGCAAAAAAGGAAATTGAGAGGTAGGAATCTATTGCAATAATCCAAGCAAGGGATGGTGCTGGCTTGGACTATGTTGGGAACCTGCATACCTACTTACTTCATTATGTGGACATAGGAGAAGTGGTGAGATCCAGGCTATGTTTGGCAAGATAGAGTCAACAGGACTTGCTGATGGCCTAAATGTGGGAGTTATAGGAAAGATAAGACTCAGAGGATAACTCCTTGGTTTTTGGCCTGGGAAACTAGGTAGATGACGGTGTCATTTTATGAGCCTGAGAATCCTGGGAAAGGAGCAGATTGAGAGTGAAGAGGCTAGAAATCAGGAGTTGGGTGTAGGACATGTTAAATTTCAGATCCTCTTAGATACACAAGTAGAGAAACTAAGTGGACAAGTGAATATATGGATCCAAATCTCAGAAGAATGAAGAAAACTGGAGATAAAAACTTAAGAGTCATGTACAAATAGATATTTTATATCACAATACTGGATTAGTTCATCTAGGAATGGACAAGAGGTCCAAGGCCCAAGCCCTGGTATACTCCAACTTTAGAAGTTGGGAAGAGATCGAGAGCAAAGACTGAGGGGTGTCCAGAGCGGTGAAGCTCCCATGTACATCAGTCTGTTTCTGAATCCCCCACTCCATTCCACCTCATCTTTCTGTCTGTCTCTTCTTATGTCAGTTTTGATTCTTTCATTTCCAAATGACAAACCCCATTCAAACTGGCACATACAATGAAAGAAAAAGCAGGTAACCAGGCGTGGTGAAAGTGGTGTCACCTGGATGCAGTTTCTTTCATTTCTCTGCTGTGCTCTCTTCCACGGTGGCTTCCTTTTTGGTTCCAGGTAATCACAACAAGGCTGGGGGCCCATGACCAGGAGAAGAGTGGATGCTGGTGGGCAGCAAAATCCCTCTGCTGACACCAAACTGGTTTACTTACTTTACCTATGGATACATTTTTCATAACAAGGAAGGCTTTATGTTTACATCACTACTATTCTTTCTCATAAATTTCCCAGCTGTTCATTTATATTTGTTCTTAAAGAATCTATACTTCTTTTATTTTTTATTTCAAAATATTAAGGGGGTACAAATGTTTTTGTTACATGGATAGCTTTTTTAATGCTTAAGTCAGGGCTATCAGTGTGCCCATCACCCAAATAGTGTTCATTGTACCCATTAGGTAGGTTTTTATCCCTCCTCTCCTTCTTGATTTCTAATGACTTTTACTTCTGTGTCCATGTGTGCCCTTCAATTAGTTCCAAATTATTAAAGAGTACATGTGGTGTTTGTTTTTCCATTCTTGAGATACTTCACTTAGGATAATGATCTCCAGTTCCAAACAAATTGCTGCAAAGAACATCTTTTTATGGCTGAGTAGTACTCCGGAGTGGGGTGTGTGTGTTTGTTTGTTTGTGTGTGTGTGTGTGTGTGTATACCATAGTTTGTTAATCCACTCATGAATTGATGGGCACTTAGGTTGATTCCATATCTTTGCAATTTTGAATTGTGCTGCAATAAACAGTGCAGGTGTCTTTTTGATAAAATGACTTCTTTCCTTTGGGTAGATACCCAGCAGTGAGATTGCTGGATTGAATAGTAGGTCTGCTTTTAGTTCTTTGGGGAATCTCCATACAGAGATTTCCACAGAGACTATACTAATTTGTAGTCCCACCAATAGTGTTCCTTTCTCTCTGCATCCATGCCAGCAACTATTTTTTACTTTTCATGAATAGCCATTCTGACACGGGTAAGGTAATATTTCCTTGAGGTTTTAATTTGCATTTCCCTGATGATTAGTGATGTTGAGCATTTTTTCATATGTTTGTTGGCCATTTGCCTATTTGCTTTTGAAACGCTTCTGTTCATGTCTTTTGCCCACTTTCTAATGGGATTATTTGTTTTTTTCTTGCTGATTTGTTTGAGTTGTTTGTAGATTCTGGACATTAGCCCTTTATTGGGTGTATAGTTTGTGAATATTTTCACCCATTCTGTAGGTTGTCTATTTGCTCTGTTGATTATTTCCTTAGCTGTGCACAAGGTTTTTAATTTAATCAAGTCCCATTTATCTATTTTTGTTGTTGATATAATTGCCTGTGGGGTCTTAGTCATAAATTCTTTGCCTAGGCTGATGTCTAGAAGATTTTTTCCTACATTTTCTTCTAGAATTTTTATGATTTCGTGTCTTACATGTAAGTCTTTTATCCATCTTGAATTAATTATTATAAGTGGTGAGAGATAGGGGTCCTGCTTCATTCTTCTGCATGTGGCTATCCAATTTTCCCCGCACCATTTATTGAATAGGGCTTCTTTTCCCCAGTGAATGTTATTGTCTGCTTTGTCAAAGATCATTTGGTAATAGGTAGGGTTCTCTGTTCTGTTCCATTGGTCTATGGTACCAATGGAATAGGCACCATGGTACCAATACCATGCTGTTTTGGTTACTATTGTGATGCCTCTAGATTTGTTCTTTTCACTTAAATTGCTTTGGCTATTCAGGCTCTTTTTTGGTTCCAAATGAAGCATAATTTTTTCTAGATCTTTGAAATATGACATTGATATTTTGATGGGAATTCCATTGAATCTGTAAATCACTTTGGGCAGTATGAACATTTTAATAATTTTGATTCTACCAATCCATAGGCATGATAAGTTTTTCCATTTGTTTGTGTCACCTGCTATTTCTTTCATCAGTGTTTCGCAGTCCTCCTTGTAGAGATTTTTCACCTCCCTGGTTGAGTGTATTCCTAAGTATTTTATTTTCTTTGTACCTATTATGAATGGTATCAAGTCTTTTATTTGACTCTCAGCTTGACTGTTATTGGTATATAGAAATGCTACTGACTTTTGTACATTGATTTTGTAACCTGAGACTTTGCTGTATTTATTTATCAATTCCAGGAGTCCCTTGGTGGAGTCTTTGGGATTTTCTAAATACAAGATCACATGTCAGTGAAAAGCAATAGTTTGATCTCCAAACTGGCCAAAGTCAACATAAAGGAGGAACTCTTACAAGCTGTGAGGTGAAAACATCAAATAACTTACAAAGGAAAATCTATCAGGCTAACTGTAGACTTCTCAGCAGAGACTTTATAAGCCAGAAGGGATTGGGGCCCCAACTTCAGTCTTCTTAAGCAGAACAACTTCCAGCCTAGAATTTCATATTGTGTAAAACTAAGTTTCATATATGAAGGAGAAATAAAGACTTTTCCAGACAAGCAAACACTGAGGGAATTTGTCACGACCAGACCTTCCCTGTAGGAAATACTCAGAACTGCATTATACATGGACCAGCACAATATATACCCATCAGTGTAAAATCACCCAAAAGCTAAAGCTCATAGCTCATATGAAACAATAGCTCAAGAGGGAAAACAAAGCAATAAGGTACTACCCATCATGATGAATAGAACAGCATTGCACATACCAATTCTATCACTCAGTGTGAATGGTCTGAATGCCTCACTTAAAAGACACAGGCTGACTGAATGGATGAAAAACACAACCCAAGTACCTGCTGTGTCCAGGAAACACATCTAACCCACAAGGACACACACACACTCAAGGTGAAGAGATGGAAAAAAATATTCCATGCAAATGGAAACCAAAAGAGAGCAAGTGTAGCCATTCTCATTTCAAATAAAATTAACTTTAAAATCAACAATGGTAAAGAAAGACAAAGATGATCATTATGTAGTGGTAAAGGGAGAAAATTCAACAAGAAGACATAATAATCATAAATATATATGCACATAACACAAGAGCTCCCAGAGTCATAAAGCAAATTCTACTAGATCTAAGTAAAGATATAAATAGTAGTATCATAATTGCCAGGGACTTCAATACCTCAGTGACAGAGCTGGACAAATAAAGAAACACCAGACTTAGATGGGACTCTAGAACAAATGGACCTAACAGACATTTACAGAATATTCTACCCAAAGCTACTGAATAAACATTCTTCTCGTCAGCCCACAGGACATTCTCCAAGATTAATCATATCTTAGGCCACAAAACACGTCTTAACGAATTCAAAAAAAATAGAAATCATACCATGTATCTTCTTAGACCACAGTGGAATAAAACTAAAAATCAATTTCAAGAGAAACACTCAAATCTACACAAAGTCATAAAAATTAAACAACCTGCTGCTGAATGATTATTGGGTCAATAATGAAATTAAGATACAATCTATACCTCTAATCTGTCTCCTTCCACTCTGGTGAGATTGTTCTGTTCCCATAAATTTTTCTTTGCTACAAAGAATGCTTCATCTTCATCCCTCCCCTAAAATGATTTCTTCCTTTCTCTCTTCCTATCCATAAATGTACCCTCCTTCAAAACATAGGTCAAATCTTTCCTCCTTCATGGTATCTTTCCCAATTACCACACCTAGATTTACGTGGTGTCTCTGCCCTCCTATGTACTGCTACAACATAAATAGCATTTTTTAAATGGTCCAGATTTGTCAAGTATTTTTTTCTATTTGTTATAATCTTCCACGTAGACTGTAAACTCCTTTGGGAAGAGATCCTTGTTTCATATTTCTATATATTCTTCTCAGCAACCTGTCTAATCCTAAACACATAGTTTCTACACTGAATGAATATTTTTAACAATTGCCTGATTAAGCTACCACCTCTATTTCTCTCTTTTTTTCTCTAAGGAATGAACGGCAAAAGAAGAAGGCAATAAAATAATGTTTGTGGTTTATGATGCGCAGTCTTCTCTGTAGGTGAGTATTCATCCTTTGGGAATGCTTAGAAGTACTTAGTGTATAATACCCTGGGTGCTGGAGCTTTGGTTTTAGGCACTGTAGAAGGTGCTGGGATACAATGATGAATAAAATGGACACAATCCCTGTACTCATGAAGCTTACAAATTCTTTTCCAGTGTTGTAACTTCATACTATATTCTTCTCACAGTGATTTTTGTTTAAAATAAAGTCTTAATTTTAATGTAATCAATTTTCTCAATCTTTTTTTTGCATCTTATTTAAGACACCCCTCCCTATGCAGAGATCATGAATATATTCTTCTACATTATCATTCAGAATCTTCATAGTTTTTCCTTTCATGTTTAAGTTTTAAATCCCCTTGAAATTGATTTTTATGCATTGTGTGAAGTGATACTCAAATTTCATTTTTTTCATATCATATCCATGATAATGGTCCTAGTACCATTTTTGGAAAGTTCGCCCTTTCAGTGCCTCCTTTGCAATATAACCAGAGTCCACAAATGCAAATGACTGCTTCTGGGCTTTCTATTTTGTTCTGTTGGACTATTTGTTTATTCTTGGATCAATACCATGCTGTTGTTATTTCAATAGCTTTATAGGACATGATATCCACAGAGCAAGTCCTTTGAGTTAGTTCTTCTTCTTTAAAATATCTTAGCTATTCTCATTTAAAATAGATTATGATCATAAATATTTCTATTCTTATTTGCAGTTCTGTCATTTTTTTCTTTATATATTACATAGTTGTTAGGTGCATACAAATTTCAAACTGTAATATTTTCCTGGTGAGAACAACTTTTTATGCCTAATAATGCTTTCAACCATAATCTCTACTTTATCTGATACTTTGTTTATTATTTGACAGTATAAATTTTTCCATCCATTTATGTTCACTCTTTTTGTAGCCTTATGTTGTAGATGAGTCTTCCTCAACTGGCTGTGATGTTAAATACTCTGCTTCTACTCTTTTCGTGGTTATTCTAGAAACTACAGCAACATTGTTGACTTAGCAGCCTGAGGATAAACATTATCTTTGTTCTCCTTCCAGGGTCCTCTTCATTCCTTTTACCCCCTTTCATAACTTACATGCTATTGTTGTCTTACTTTTAATTCTAAATATTTTAGCCCAGGAGATATTAAAATTTTGTTTTATACTTCATTGTTCATCTACATTTACACGAATAGTGACCTCTTTATAAAATCCTGCATCCCTTATTGTCTCTCAGCTTTTTCCATCTGGAATCCCTTCCTTCTGCCTAGTATTAATATATCAGTAAAGATTGCCTTTAGTGAGGCAAACTCACTAAAATGGTGGTAAACTCCACATTCTTCTCTATATGAAAATATTTTTATTTTGCCATTATTCTTGAAAAGTATTTTCTCTGTATACAGAATGCTATGTTGTCAGCTATTTCATACAGATATCATCCCACTGTCCTCTGGATTCCATTGTTGGTGTTGAAAAGTATGTAAAACTTCTTTCCAAGGTAATATGTCTTTTTTTTCCAGTTGCTTTTAGGATTTTCTCTCTGCTTTCAGTGCTCTGCTTATGAATTTTTAGCTTAATAAATTTTATCAATTCTGAAAAAATCTCAATCATTACCTCCTTGAATAGTTGCTTCTGCCCCATTCTCTCTTTCCTCTCCTTTCCAATCAAATGCATGTTAGAGCTTCTCACTCTATCCGCTATGTCTTTTAACCTCTCTTTCATATTTTCTGTCTTTTTATCTTCCTGTGCGGTATCTGGATAACTTTTTCTGTCTTACCATCTAATCCACTAATCTGTTTTTGATTTTGTCTAATGAGCTAATGGTAAACCATTAAGTTTTTAAACTTCAGTTCCGTATTTTTATTTCTAAGAAGTTCTGTTTAGTCTTTTTGAAATCTGCCAAGCCACTTTTAACTATTACCCATTCCCTGAAGATATTTACAAGCATGCCTTTATTTCTATGAACATAAGCATAGCTTTTTATTTGTCTCTATACTTATATTACATAAAGAATGTGAGTCTCATTTTTTTCTATTCATTGCTTCTGCCATTTCTCTCATCATGTTTTGTTTCCCATGTGCTGTGTTATTTCAGATCGTACTGCTCAATGTCTCTTGAAAATCAGGAAGAGGGTGTCTTCCTCCAGAGAAAATTTGCCTTTCATTCTGCCAGGTGTCTGATGTGAGGTTAGGGAACACTAACCTGGAACTACCTTGAACCAAGTTCTTGACTTGAAGCTCTCAGAAATTGAGGTGATAGAAAACCATCCTCAAAATTTGTGAAAAGGCTGGCCAGTGACCACAACTTATTTTTCCTTTGTTCTCTTGCTCTGCTCAGTACCAGGGCAACCTTTCCTGCTGTTCTTGAGGGCTGGGGAGACATAGTTTCAATTCTGTTCACCTTTGCCCTCAATGGTCCCAGCTTTGTATGGAGATAGTCTCCTATGAGACTCTTCACCTTGGTCAAGGCATGTACTTTGACAAAAACCTCTTTGTCTACAAGGCTGCCAAAACTAAAGTCTGGATTTATTAGGATCAACAAATGTTCTAAGGTCAAAAGCAACTTAGATGTTCTAGTGTTTTATACATCACTCCAGGTTCCCACTTGATCACAAATTTGGACCTATTAGTTCCTTTTTATCTTCTCAGTTCTTCAGTGCTTTTAAGAAAATCAAAATTTGTTCAATTTTAAAAATATATCCAACATTTTAATATTTTCAGTGGAACTTTGGTTCAAATGCATAGCCTACCATTATCAGAATTAGAAGTCTACCATTTCCTTTCTTCATTACTATTGAGTGAGCTGAGTATTCCCAAATGGCTATAGTATTTGCATGAGATTCCTTTTGGCAGGGGAGTGGGGCATGCCTGGGATAGTCTTTCAGATGAGCTGTTTTCACAACCCAAAGGCTCTCTTCTTCCTGATACCACAGAGACAGAACAACCTTCTAACATAATCTCACTACCCTGTACAGTCACTCCCTGTATCCATACTCAGCTTTATTGTTCTTCCTGGTACTTATTACCACCTTACATATTTTATTTTTATTTGCTTTTTTTGTTTGGAGTTGTCTGTTTTCTTCCACCAAAATATAAGCTCTAGAAGAACAGGAACTTTGATTTTGTTCACTGATGTATCACAAGCATCTAGAACAGTGCCTGGCATTATAGTAAGCACTCGATAAATATCACTGTGCTGTGGACAGAGGAACCCAATCGCAGGAAGTACAGTAGAAGCAGGGACCAGGCAGCTCCTTCCCTCTGCTGCCATGTGGTCTCTCACTTCCTCGCCATCCAGCTTTTTTGCTCACTATTCCAAGGTCCTTTCCAAGGTCACCATTTTCAGCCTGAGTCTATAAATCCTTCCTGCCTGAGGCTCCTCAGCTCACTGATTCAGTGTCCAATCGCATATCTGATTGGTCTTCCTTAGTCCAAAACCCATCCAGAGCCCAGTTAGCCATTGCTGGGTCGGGGGAGGGAATGTGAGCATGTCTGGTCTGGACATATGCCACGTAGAGTCGCCCTCCCCATGCTCTCTACAAAGGGAAAAAAAGCTAAGGATCTTTAATTAAGATACCAAACAAGTCTTCTCTAATACATCCCTGACACTGACAGAGAGAATGTATGTCAACTCTGCTAGGATGCCTCTAACTTGAATGCCTCAAGTCCTGCCAGGTGACATAAATCGGCGAAGAGCGTAGGTTGGGCAAATTCAGGAGTCCTCGCTGCATCCAAACAGAGTGGCTCAGGGGGAACGTGAGGCCAGTGTTGCCAGATCTTCTGATGGTTCAAGAGAAGACAGAAACTCATATTTTAATGTGAAATCTCCCACTTTTTAAATGATGACAACTAATCTAATTTTTAAAAAAGAAAACACTATGCAGATCAAATAATATACATCTGCTGACCAAATTTGGCTCAGGGCTACCAGTGTGCAACTTCTGTTTTATACAGTCAGCTCAAAAATAGGACACAGGTAATTTATCACACTCAAAAAGCAATGTTTCCCAGGGGGTTCAGTGTGAAGATTTTGTTAGCTGGAGTCACCAGAACTCTCAGTTCCCCTCCACAGTTCCTGTCCCCATCTTCTCCACCAAATCCTGGTACAAGCTTCCATCGACTTTTAACCATGAGAGATAGAGGGTTATTGGAAAGCCATTTGGGCTTTGGAACCAAACAGATCTGGGTTAAAACCCAGTGCTACCTCTTAGCATTTCTTAACCTCTCCAAACCTCAGTTTCCTTGTCTGTAAAATAGGAATACTAATTCCTATCTAGAAAGGTTCTTGGGAATAGGGTTAATGTAAGTAAAGGGCCTGGCACACAAGAGAGGCACAGACTAGATAACAACTACTATTAATAGACTAGGAGCTGCCCTCACCAAAGAAAGGCATGATATTTGAAAGCCTGTAATTGTGATACAACATGTTCATAATAACCTAGGCCATCCACACCTCTTTGTGGAATAAGGAGAGGTAAAAATGCATTTAATAAATAGAATAAGGATGGGAAATACAGCTCTTCAAGGGCCCAGGTCTTCACACCAATGTAGGTGGCTGTGAACCTAGTCCAGAATGTCTAAGTTTGTAGAAACCAGCACTAATTAAAATTCATAGGCATCAATTATCTGATTATTCAAGAACTCTCTCAACTCTTGAAACCATTTTTTTGTATGCATATTACAACACAACACTGAATCAAGTAAAGGCATGTCAATTCTCCAATGGACTAAAAAAAATTAATCCTGTAGCTCAGGGAGATACAACCAGGAAAAGAAAGGCCTGTTTGCAAGTATAAACTGCAGTTCTGTCTCCCCCAGTGGAGTCCTCCATCCCCTAACAAATGCAGGGGAGCAACTGCTTCAAGAGGGTATTCCATAACCACTGGAAACAATGCCCCTCTCTCTCACTCGACCCTGCTCTGTGCTTCTTGGGGAGGAGTCACTATGTGCAAAGAGCCATTGGATCTGAGACAGAGGCTACAAGGAACATATGGCTTTATACCACACAGTGCACACCTAGAGGGTCATCCCAAAAGGAAACGTGCAAACCATGCTCCCTCCAGGAACTGAAAGAACCCTCTACGGTTAATACCAGAAACATGTTTCTACCAGCAGAGAACTCTAAGTAGGCTTCTTCTTTACACAGGAGGTTTAAAAAGAAAGAAATGAGTCTCCAGTCACCTGTACTTTTCCACCAAGAAGAGCTGAGCCCCCCAATCCCAGATTCACCTGGGCCTATTCCTATTTCTCAGGCCCTCCCAGCTCTTCTAATCATGTGTGTCCATTACCAGTTTTCCTCCAGGGAGGCCCAAGCATTGGAAAACCACTTACTTCCTTCGCTGCTAAGCTTCTCCTAGTAGGCAGGCAATCGGTAAGTATTGATGCTAGTTTCTAGATTTTAAAAACATGTAGCACTCTAGCCCAGGAAACACAGTGAGGCTCTGTCTCAAAAAAAAAAAAAAAAAACATGGGGGTATGTCTAAGATGGGGTATAAATCAACATCAGCCAGGAGTTGACTACCACTGAAGACAGGCATTGGGTAAACAGGTGTTCAGTATACTATTATGTTCTCGATTTTTATATATGTTTAAATTTTTCCATAATAAAAAAGTTTCCAAAGAGAAGTAGGGGGAAGATGTAGATATAACCTGAAAACAAAACCAAGTGTTCTTTACTCTCCACGCTGTTTCTGGACACAGAAAAATCTGGGAAGTACTCAGACTCTCACATCAATAGCCAAGGGTTCATGTGCCCCCAGACTGGAGATTGTATCTTCTAAGCACTACTCATTGTCCTCAAAAAAATAACCTTGGAAAAACTCCCTAGAACTTTTCAAAATTATTCTGGCAGGACCGAGCTTCCCTTCTTGGCCCATAAACCCTTCTGCCTCCACAAATTACCCCTACAACCTCTTCCCACTAAAAGGGCCTCTACTTCCTCTTCCAAACTACTGTGTTGAGCAATCCAGTTATTGAAATAGCTCCTGGGTGGCAGACAAATGCCAGTGTTCCAGTGGCTTGTTTAGTTGTTTCCCCCTCCTGGATGTCAGATGTGAGAGTATAGTTATCACTTTGCAAGGATCAAGAAACATTTTATATTTTCTTTCTCTTCCCTTTAACCTCAATTTGCTCCTAATAAGAATTTTTTATGATTGCCTAAAGTGAAGTTTTCCAACTTCAACATTCTTAAGATTTGAGGCTAAATAATTCTTTGTTGGGGGGGGGCTGTCTTGTGTATTATGGGATGGTCAGCAGCATCCCTAGTCTCTACCCACTAGATGCCAATAGCACATACCTCACCTCCCACCCCCATTATGACAACCAGGCCGAGTGTTCCCTGGGGAGCAAAATCACTCCTGGTTGAGAACAGGTGGTCCAAAAGATATTGAAAAACCAAGACCAAAATTGTCCTGGAGCAAAAAAAAAAAAAAAAGAGAGATTATACAGTTTATTCCACATAAATTAACAAGAGAAAAGTGAATTTGTATAATAACACTCACAAATATATTTTCTCTGTCTTTGTGGTTTCCTGTGTAAATTTTATTTGTTTCCTCCAAATTATCCTGTTTTCCAATAAGTGTGGTAATCAAAACATTTTGCCCTAAGCCTGCTTCGAGCAGCACACAATCTGTGTTTCAACTGGAAAGAAAAAATAATTCCCAATGACTTTCTCAGCACTCCCTATGACCTGCACTGGCTCTCCGGCACATATTTGATAGGTGTCACTGGAGAACAGAATCCCCCAAAAGAATATGTCCCCCAAAATCAGAAAAAGGCATCACCAATGTGTCCTCCTGGTCCAACCCCAGACAGTCACACCAGGACCCATCTCTGACCCATGTGAACGCAGCATCCTTTCATACACAAAATGCTCCCTTCCTAGAGCTCCCAACTCTATCTCCACCTTGAAGACTTGGAGTCGGGAAGATGCTCTAGCGCAGGCTCTCATCTCACCGCCACCTCCACCTTTGAGGCAAGTAGAATACCAGGTTCCCAACTTGACTAAGAAGCGCAACAGGAGTTTAAACGAGCCAGTGTCAGAGGCTACGACACCCAAAGGAAATACTGTTATTTTTCTTCATTAGGCAGAGGGAGTTTCCCACTATATTTAAGTGGTACACTCCCTTTTTCAGAAGAAAGAATCTTTTTTCTGATCTGCAGAGGCCTTGTATTAGCCACATCTATTATATTATATAGCTTTAGGGACTATATTATATACAAAACTGTCCTGCCCCGCCCCACTGGACTTCCCAGCTCCAGCCAGTGGCTCTCCCAAGCTTCCGCCTTTCCACGCCCCCTAGGAGATGCTGATTTGCTCCCTCTGTTGTTTGTAGGCAGGCAGTCTTTGGGTATGGGGACAGGGTCCATCTTCTGGGGTCCATTCCTTCCTGGGCCCATTCCATGCCACTACCTGTGTCAGCCTGGATCATCTCATCCAAGATTCTGGCTATCACCTCCTAACTGGTCTCCCTGGTTTAGTATTTCCCCTCTAATCCAGGTTTCACACTGACAATGGATAGTCTTTCAAGAGCACAAGCTAGAATGACCCAGAATCCTGGGTTTTCCATTCCCTACCTCCAGATACAATCCTATCTTCCTTGGTGCACAGTTTGTGAAGCACACCAAATGTCTGACCCTGGAGGTTTCCAAGCAGGACCAGCATGAGCACTAAGTGGGACAGGAGGATTTGTCCACTGGATAGATGGTGGAAGGAGAAAGGGGAAGAAGGAGTTAAACTAAATGACTTTTCAAGTTTCCTTTCAACTCTGACATGCCATGCTCCTTGGTCTGCCATGCAGGTGCTGCCATCATCTGACCTTAAGCTTCCTGCAAAGTGATGCCAAACGGTCCCCCCAAAATGCTCCTCACATGGTCCTGCACATGGTTAACCCCTTCCATAGTATGATTTCTTTTCTGGTTATCTTTTTTTTTTTTAATTACAAAAGTAACAATGCTTGATGCAACAAAACAAAATAATACTGAAGACTTTTAAGGTGAAATCTCTCAACCATCGCACTCCCATGGGTAGCCACTGGTAGCAGTAGAGTGCATGTTCTCCTAGTCCTTTTCCATGACACATATGCACATATCATGCATTTGACACTTGGTCTTATACAGGACCTTAAAAAGAAGGACATTTAATTCTTATATGCATGGACTTATCTCTACAGCTCCCTAGGGTGGTAAGCCTAGTTACTTCATCTGCTTCAACTGTTGTTATTCCACCAAGGAGGAAATGAAAGGTAGGGATATCTGGTTTCTTGCTCAAAATCACAGAATAGCTAGTGGCAGAGCTAAGACCAGAACAAGAACTCCTAACCCAATGTGTGGTTTTACACTGTAAAGTGCTCTTCTTCCTATGGTGCAGAATATAATGTTGGACAGATAGCAGATAGAAATAACTGCTTCTTGAAAGAATAATCTGCAGAGGCAGGATAGCACAGTGGTTAAGGACTTGGACTTTGAACTCAGGCTGCATAGGTTAGAATTCAGCTGTCATTTACTTAACTGTGTGACCTGAGTCAAACAACTGGGCCTCGATTTCTCCATCTGAAATGTGGGGTAATAATAGTACCTTCCTTATAGAGAGAGAGAAAGAACTGAAAATTAGATAACTTAATATTTGTGAAGCACTCAAGACAGTACATATGCTGATAAAACATACTATCATCATCATCATCATCATATCTCTAATATAAGCCCCCAACATACAATAAATACCTTCCTTTTTGAAATGGAGGCTGGAAAATCAAAACTAAATCTTGTTAACTCTGAATTTTGTCTAAAAAGAAATCAGCATGGAGGAAAACTCATACAATATCAGCCCAAAAAATATTTAAGTGACACAATGACTGAAACCATTACTACAGGGAGGAAGGACCTCATAAAGACCTCATAGATCAAAAGCATTGCAACGCCGACTTCACCAAAGAATAAAAATTTTTAAAAAACACCTTCACAGCCTCTAGCAGTAATTATCCAAGTAAAGTGGGCTGCAGATCTGTTAGAGAATTGTTTTGCCATGATAATATTTCTATTAAATTGCTGCTTCCATACCAAAAGTACTGGTATTGCAGAACTGGCATGCTAACAGATTATTATAGAAACACTATTAAAATGAATCATACTATTAAAGATTCAACACTACAACAGCGCCTGATTATAAGAGATTTCAAGCTGTATTGCTTAATGGGCAGATAAAAGTGCTAATTAAGCCCACTCTTAGAGGATGTCCCTAGGCAGGACTGTAAACCACAGGTAGCAAGAGGTCTTCAGACTAAATGAGGCACCACTAATGCCAACCCAGTTGCATACGTCCTACTGGGAAGACGGGGAGAGAGCAGGTAGAGTCGAGGTTTTCTGCACATGAGGGGTAACCTGGTAAAGCAAAACATCCAAACTTACTTGAACCTCAAGGTTTTCCTTAACTGTTCCATCAGCAACACTTCTAGTTCCCCCTCTGCTTAAGCGAAAAAAACCAAATAACCCGTCATAGATTGGAAACCCTCAATAAACAGCACAGCCAGGGAGAGGCAGAGAAAGCCTTGCCATTATTACCAAAGCCTTCTCAAGCAACCAGAGGACATCAAACAGCTCTCCCCACAGCACCTTGGCCAAAAGCATCTCCCAACGCATCCAGAGCCGCAAGCTCTCATTGGTTCTCAGAGTTGCTTGCTAGACTAAAGGCACTAGCCATGCGTTTCAGGATCTATTTTGCTTTCCCACCTTGTTAATTAACTAATCAGGGATGGCAAAGCATCTCACGAATATAAGGTGTCAGGAAAATGCTAAGTAAATTCATCTACCTGGTCTAAACGTCAATGCTTAATTAAGAAAGGGGGGAAGAGAGAGACTGAGTTGTCCTCAGATTGCTGCAATCCAGGGCTCGTTAACGGAAAAGCGGAGAGACCCGTGTGCCCTGCAAGCAGCCTCTGGCCCCAGATCAGGGCTCTCGGCAGGACTTTTGGAAGGGAAGCCTGGACCAGGGCCACCCCAGGGCAAAGGGAACGCTGCTCGCCAGGCGCATCCCCGCCCCTCAGCCTCCATCTCCCCGCATCTCTCAGATGTCAACAAACCCGGCCCACAAAGTGAAACTTTCCCGGCCCCCGTGGTCGCGCTGGGTCTCTGCCCTCTGCCTGGGAGCGCGTGGCGGGGACAGGTGTGGGGCCGGGAAGGGGACCCCCGCCCTGAGTCCCAGAGATTGTGTAACCGGCCCGGGAGGAGGGGCTCAGAACCAGCTTCCCACGCCGGGGATGAGGAGGCCGGCCCTGGAACCCCGCGACAGGCGCGGCGCCCGGAGGTGTGGGGGGGATGGGGAGGACTGTCGTCCCGCCCCCCGGGACCGCCCCCGGGCGGCAAGGGGAGCTGCGGCGCTGACACAGCCCGGAGAGGGCGCCCGCGCGGCAGACCGATCCCGAGGAAGGGGGCGCGATGGCTCGGCAGCCGCGGCCGGCCTTACCTGCGCGCCGGGCCGGGACGGCGGGAGGCAGCTTGGGATGCCGGGGCGGCGGGTGGCGGGCGGCTGCGCTGGCAGCCACCGGGGCCACGGCGTGCAAGGAGCCGCGGCGGCGGCGGCAGGCGCGGGACTGACAGCCCCTGGCCCCGCCTCCAGGCGCCGGGCCCCGCCCCCTCCGCGGCCGCGCGGCTGGCCCCGCCTCCTCCGCCCTTCGCCGGGGTCAAGCTCGGTCCACCGGCGCCGAGGGCGGGGGCGCTCGCTTCCAATTGGCCCCGGAGATGCCAGCCCCGCCTACTCCCCGCCCCCTCCTTGGCAGGGAGGTGGCGCGTGCGCGGTGACTGCGGAGGGTAACGGTTACGCTGAGCGCGAGCGTTCGTGGTTCCTCGCCGCTGGTGCCGCGACCTGAGGAGCGAGGGTTCAGACTCACGCTCCGCGGTGAACTGTCCTTGTTCACCTGTGAACGAACCTGCGTGAGAAAACCAAACCCGAAAGGGCCGAGCTCTAACCCGACGAGACCCCAAAACTGAGCTGCCTCAGAACACGAGCCAGCCGGCCAGGGCCCAGCTCCGACGTGTCCAGGGCTGCTTTATTCGCGCACCGGATCCCCTCCCGGGACAGCAAGTGCGGAGGGTCTGGATAGGAGACGAGATCAGCGGCGTTGGGCTTGTGCTAATCAGAGAGAGTGAGTGATGGTGAAGAAAGTAGCCCTCCTCCCCATCCGCTCTCTGCCTCTCCCTCCTCTCCCTCTGCACCAGCTCCCTACCCTCAGCCTGTAAACAACTGCACGTCTCTCCCAGTAAAAATCAGTGCAGGCCAGCAGTTCTACTCCTAGATATCACTCGAGAATTGGAACCATGTCAACGCAAATACTTGTGCACAAATACTTGATCATAGCAGCATATTCACAAGACCAAGAAGTAGAAACAACCGACTGTCCATCGATTGATGAATGCATGTAACAAATTATGTTTTATCCATGTAATGGAATAGCATGCCACCAAAAAAAAA